>CALYCR020003469.1:0-45006 GCA_944470395.2 Schistosoma turkestanicum
GTGATTAAGTGTATCTTGACAGGATTCAAACATTTGCCATAGGTTTTTACTGACCAGTTTCGACTGTAGGAGGAAACTGTTGCAAGACTCTATTGCAAGCTATTATTAAGTATGTCATACTTCATGGAGTGTTAACCAGGTGGTGTAAAGGCAGTCAATATTCCAGTATGTCATCTCTGTCACTAACAAATTCCAGACTTAAAGTTGTTAAATATATCACTAAAAATAACAGTATTAATATCCAAATGAAGATAAGAGTAAAATAATGAAATTAAAAATAACTTATTCGTTATACCGAGACAGTCATTTAATTGAAAAAGACATTCCTTTATTATAACGTTGCTGTTGCCGTTGCTTCTCTTTTCTCTGTATTAAATAGCAATCGGAGAACTTGATCCAAATCTACATACCTGGATTAACTGTCACTAAGATTCTAAAAATTGCCGCCAAATTCGACAGACACATTTTCAAGATTATTCTTTTGTATGTATTGTAAAATTTATAAACATATCACAAACCTATACTAATCAGATATGAGTGATTCAACTCCAGATTTAATTAAACTGGGCATACTCCTGACTATCTCAAGTTCATATTGAATAACCTTGTTCTTTTTTGTGTTTACATTAGACGTATTATTTTTTATCAGTTTTATTGTTTATGAACAGATTTCAATTATCCATGTTATTGAATTAAATAAAGCGTACAGATTATTTGTTATACTGCCTTCATATGAGTAATTTTGAAAATTCTTAATTTGTATGAGAAATAGCCTTTAAAATCTGACTACTCAATATGAAAAAAAAAACTGCATTTTCAGATCGAACTATTGAATCTTGAAACTGTTTATTCGAACACAGAATAGTTTCCTTCACATAATAAACCGTAGCTTGGATGATAGTACCTAAGTATTACCTAAATAACTTTTACACTGAGATAGAATGGGTAAACACTACAAAATGCAAAATAGATAATAAAAGTGAAATTTATAAGCATAATTTGAAAAAAGGTTTTGATTGACAATTTCTCTTTATTTTCGAAAGATATTAGATTTTTTTTTCAGTGTAAGGAAGCTTGATAAGTAAATTACTTTTTGATGGTAGGTAGAAAACATGAAAAAGTTAAAATTACAAGTAAAATAAAATAATCATTCACAAAACTCTATACAGTTTAAGATTTCTATGTTATTTGAAAACAATTTAGCTCAGGCATCATAATCACCTTGTAAGAAAATTAATACACGAGGATGTGTTAATATATATAGATATATATATATGCAACTAATAATTAAAATACATTACTAAATATTGATTGGTTCTAAATGTACTATCGAACACCGGTTAATTTTTGATAAGAAAATGTCATCATTTGATTCTATCAATTGACAACTGACTGATACCCACTCTTGTTGACTCCATACATAGCAGCTTATGATGAGTGTATCTTTGAGAAAGTTTCATCTTAAAACCAGTTAGTAATTGATGAACTAAAATCAAACGGTTATTATGTTTGATTTTTTATTCCTGTTCTAATTAATATATATATATATATATATATATATATATATATATATATATATATATGTGGGATTAAAACAATTTCTAAACCAAACTGAGATCTGGTAAATCAATTTATGTCGGATTATATTCTCAAATCATATATAACCACAAGTGATTCGATGTAAGCACACTACTACTAATATACTAACTAGAAATGGTCTGTTGAAATTATTTATTGTTTATGAAAGACTAATTTTTTTTTTTCATTCTAAATTCTGACTGTCATTATTTATTTTTTTTTTAAACAGTTGAATTCTATCTTTTCTTTAAAAAAAAAAACTAGTGTACTTAAGAAATAACTTTGTTATTTTTTAGATGAAGTGCATAATAGTCACATTGTCTAATTATCTAGATAATATGTAAACGATGCTGTTACAGAGATCTGCTTAGAAAAAAAATACGTATTCTACCTAAAAATCTAAGATTTTACTATGTTTTACAATGGTTGATAATAATGCTAAAATTGTCAGGTATATACACGTTCATTGTTTCTATTCACCTTCAAGATAGTATAATTTAGGTCAGACGGATATGTTGTACTAAAGCACAAAAGTGTATACCAGTTTAATTGATCTTACTTTTCAGTAACATATACATACATACATACCAAAGTAAACGAGAGTGAAAAAAATATTAAAAAGATAAGAATAACAATATGAATGGAGGTAAAATAAATAACTGAAGAAGATGAAGATGCTTTTAGCATCAGAGTCGATACTGCAGGAAGGAGAACGAAGCGATGACTGTTACTAGTAAAAATCTTCGTTTATCAAGCACACATTACTGGTGTCAATGTGCTCTAAACCAGATAAACCAAGTGTTTTTATGCACTACCTAAGTGAAATAAATAATAGTAGTTGCGTTATTAACATACTAGTGATGTACTACAGATAAACTGACGATCAAGATGTCATTAATACACGTTCAGTCAATTCTAGTTACCACGCGATGATCCTCTGTTGACAACACAGATGTCTATTAGCACTTCTGAATGTTTATCTAATTCCTCTTACAGAATTATTGCATAGTGGCTACAAATAAAAAGTAATGGTGTGATTCCTTCACTTCAAAAGTTAACACTTCTAAGTGCTTCAATTGTGTGCAGTATCATTATTGTTTACAGAGGTTATCCATATTTGAGTTAGATTATTATTATCACAAAATCGAATAACTTTTTATACTTTAGTTTCATTTTTCAATTTTTCTATGATTACTTAATGGGTCTAACAAATTTTCCATGTCATGAATTTAGGTTTTTGTGGGTATTGCAATCGAAACAGGATAATAGTAAGAAGCTAGAAAATATGTATTATTCATTAATATATCAGGTTTACATAACAGAACAGACAAGCATTATTAAGGAAGTTTAATGTTAAGTACAACTGAGCGATTATGTTATTTTCAAGTAAACAATTCGGTAACTAAAATTTCCACGAAAGTACTGAGAAACCATAGATATTTAAACAAACAGATTGGAAATTTGAGTAACTAAGCGTCTTTCATGGTTAGAATAGACTTTCCAAATGTGTTGATTCTCTTCAAGACCCAAATATCTATATTTTTAACGAATACTAAGGTTTCTGACTAATATTAAGGGTTGTAGCTATTTATAACTTACAACCAAGGCATAAGTTTAGTCATTTCCATGTCTAGAATTACCTGTTTGCTTTAACAACAACCATGAGAGTCTGAAATGAAATAGGCACTCTTTATTTGAATGTCATGAAGTGGTGCCCTGAATCACCTCGCTTTTCGATTATTCGTACATTTCTACTCACTTGGTAGTTTGTAAAGTAGTCTTATTGATGGGTCACCTTAATTATTGTTCATTATTTTATCTGCTGTATCTAAATAAAATTTCTGCGTTTTTTTGGCGTTTTCTACCTACGGATAACAGTTGTATTATAACAACTAGTTCTAATACGCTTTCCGTACACTCGGACGTTGTTTTCTGACAGTGATCGCTCGATCGAAGGTTCTTCATTTAGGTGGCACTTGGACCTAGTTTTAACAATTTCCAGTTAGTAAGCAAAACAGAAATCTCAAGTGCAGATTACGTAAGTTTATTATATTTTTCAGCGAAGTAAAAGAAACTATACTATAAGTTGGAAGTATTTATACGTTGTTTATAAATGCACATTTAGTGGTAAGAGATACTCATGGTGTCAGATCTTGAGAATGTGTAATTATATTGTAACAGTTTAGGTCCAAGTACCTTGGTAGTGATTCTTTGTTGTGAGTTGCTTTACGTGACTGTGGATGTACGACACGTTGTCTCAACATAGTGCACAATCATTGATGTTTCGCAAGACCTTTGATATATCACCCATTGATTGGAAGATTATTAAATGGAGAGAAGTAAGACGTAGCCCCTTAACTACAACAAGTATCAGCGTTGGACAATGTAGTTAGATGGACGGAGAAAAGTTCTCACAAATAAATTACAGTCAACGATAATCAGAAGATAAATTTTAAGATCGTTAACAGTAAGTCTATAATTAAATATTATTAAGGTGGTTGTTCCCAATATGAGGTGCTTAGTATATTTCGTCAGGACGGACGCATAGATCAACTAACAGTTTCTGTTCAACATGCAAAGTATTCGTTTAAACAGTTAAAAATAATTCATTCACTGGGCGATCAGTTTGCTACAAAAATGTTTCAAAAATTAATAGCTATACAACAAGAATACTCAAAGTAAATACGAATTTTATCTTCCGTAAAGTTCACGAGTGAAATATTATTACAGGTGAGTTCTATTAAACAGGAGTCATCAGTAATTGGGCAGCAACTTAGTTTTCTTGAAGTATATCTTTATGTGTGACCCTATTTTTGGAGATTCAGAAATACAACGGGGTTCAATATCAATACGGAATATCACCTTAGGTTTCCTAATTTAAAACAAAAGATAGACGTAACTTCCAGAATGGTAATCTGAAAGACATGATGCACATAAGTGCCTTCCAAATGTAAACACAACATCTGGCATGCCTTTATTACCAGTCCGCCAACTGAAGAACGGAAATTCTAGGTAAATTACGCATCTTCTGGTGTCAGTGAATCTGAGATTGGTTTAACGTAATGCTATTATTGTGACTGAAGCGAATATTAATCTTATAAAACTCCGTCTATTATTGCACGCATCAACCTGACAGAATAACAACTTTTCGCGATATTGTAGGTTTACTGAGAGTAAAAACAATTATCTTTACCTAAGATTATGATATCCATCATTATTCTGAGTATTAGATCAGCAGTGAAATCATGTTTGAAATAGTAGATTGCTAAAATATTTGATTACCAAAAGTGATATAGTTCAACCCTAACCTGACAGGAGACTTTTAAAGCAATAAATTTCCACACCATGACTAGATTCCAGTTGTTATTCTTCAAGAAATCAGCTTTCTGTAAAAAACTGTCATTCCGCCATTTAGTTCAGTAATTCGCTATAGAAAAGGCTCTAACAAGAGTTTTGACTGTAAACACCAAAGGTTCAGCGAGTAAACTAACATGATTACTAATATTTAACGAGCTCGACGAATACCACGATAAAACAAAATCCGTGGGAATACCATGAGGTGACTTGAAACACATGGACACAAACAGCATCTGATGTTTTGATTTTAAATTTACTATTTAAAAGCAATCAACAATACATATATGCCCAGTCCTTTGGTACTTTTGCAAGTAATAAAACTTATCACCTTGACAAACGCCTCAACTAAAATTACCTTTTAACACATCATTCATTTCTAGTTGAAACAAAGCTGACATTGTTATCCAAAGATACTACCTACTGTATAGAAGTGATAAACTTTGAAGGACTTATTTTTTTTAGATGCATTCTATGTTTGATAATACATTACCTGGAAATATTATTACAAAACTCGTAAAGATCCGTGTAACTAAACAGAGAAAGGTAATGTCTAGATATAGTTACAGAGAATGAAAAGCGTAAGAGATAATCTATTCTGTATTAACTTAAAATGCACTTGCTTTCCTTCACCTTTTATTATTTTGCCAGTTGTCAAACGTGCTATTTTGTATTGCACTACTTCTTTGAAAGGAATCCAACGAAAAAAATCAAATGTACTGAGCCCGACCTTCAAAATAAGTATGATCATTAGTAAACCTACCGTTGTGAAACAATTTTTAGCACCAGCTGTTCTAATTGATATTTCATTATGAAAATTACGTGGCTCCATGTATTATTATAGCCCAATAAACTCCTCATTATATCGCGTAAAATACAGCTAATAGAAATAGGCTGCAAGAATATTTATTTTATAGAAATACTGATCACCAGTCATTCACACAAACAACTTATCATCCTACATGAATATAGCATTCAGTTGTGAATATACATCAACACATACTACTGAGTATAGATTATTCAGTAGCATATTTTTATACTTTGATTTAATTTTACAAATCAGTGATCATTCGATGAATTTAACATTTATTATTCATAATTATAATATCCCTTAGGACACTATGTAAGAAACAAATCTTCATAAAATAGTCAAAGCTAATTTTATGTAGTCTGTTTGAAGATCCTAATGATTTCAAATACAGAAATTTCCCAGATAGTGAGATTTCTACTTGTACGCACACAATTTAGTGAGAGATCAATCAGATAAGTCAGTAGCACCCCAAGGGATAATATTAACCAGAAACTTTGCTTATCCAAGCTAATTAACTAAATTCCATAGTCTCTAGATTTCCGTAGAAATCAGTAATTACTACTAAAATGGCAATAAATCCCCATTCAATAATAATTGAGTTTTTAATGCATGGTCGCACGCAGTCATTACCGTTCTAAAGAAGTGAGTACTGATGAGAGCATACTGGAAGAGAATTGTTCCAATAATGATTTTCTAAATAGTTAGATATGAGACATAAACTATGTCAGAGGAATAGGATTCCATGTACGGTTAAAACAAACGAAGTCAAAACAAATATTTGAATGATATGCCTGTCTTCAGAACATGCAACAATCAACGGAGTGAATCAAAAGCCGCCACTGAATAACAAGGGTTAAAATATTCAGTCAAAAGTCACAGATCATACCAGTGAAAATTATACTCATGCTTGAAGGACAAAGAACATGTGTAGAATGATTGTAATAATTGGTAATAGATTGAACTTCTCGTCTCACTCTAATAATTAGTGTCTGACTCGAAAGAAGTCATGTGAGATTATTTATTTTCTGAAGCTGATTCAACAAGGAAATCAATGACTATTTGATACGTAAAACACTGAAGATTCACAACCCATTTGAGTGATAATTAATATCAACCTACAAAAACACTAGGTATTATTAATCTCAAATGAATGTTGACTTTTGATGAATTCCATCTCATAGTTAGATGGATCTTTTTCGTTCAAGACTTGTATCAAATAACCACTTAACTCACTGACAACAGGTGGGTATGGAATGATAATATGTTAAATTTTAATAAAATACGAATCGTACCATAAAATGATTAAGTTATTTGGAGATGAAACAGAATCAGCCTTTTAACTTAAAACCTGTAATTACCAGCCCAAATGCGATTTCAGGATGGTAGCAAACCAGAAGACGTCTGAACTATATTTTCAGGCTATCATGAGCCATATGTCCTACGAATTAGTTAAATACACCCCCACTAGGTAAATGCATTCCCGTTCCTAACAGCTAATTATAATTACGTATACAAAATGGTTTTTTCTACTAACATAAGCTGTTAGACTGGTTTGCAGTCTAAACTTGTTGCCTAGATAATCAGACGCCAGAAGCAGTTCTCCAGTCATGGCGATAGCGCTTTGTTGGAAGTGAAGTATCGTTTCAGGGTATGAAAGCAATCATTCAAAAGTAAGGAGAGCTTTAACTTACTATTATTTTCATTGCTGGTGATTACTTTGAAAATTATCGGTAATCAAAACAAAGAAACAGGACATAGTCTAGAATTATGGAAAGACTAGTTTTAGGCCCTGGTACGGCCGAGTGAAGAGTTCACTTTCGAACTGCTACCATCGCCGAGGAAGTCCTACTCGCCGCGTTCTTGTGGTGGCTTTACTGTTTACAAAATTGACAGGCGTGTTCGAGACTAATCAGGTTGATGGGTTCGGAGATCCACCTAAGAGTTAAAAAACACTGATCCCAAATCAGCGGTGCACGTAGGCTACAGGAGCATATGACACATGAACCTATTGTTAATGACATGCTACCATGGAATCGCATCTACATTACTTCACTGCCCTAAGGATTAGACTTTTGGGTGAAAATCTCAGGGGATGACCTCCTCAGGAAAATAACCTGCTTTAGTTTGGGTACTCAAGTTGTATCCCGGTCCACTTGCAAATTCAATAATTTATGTAGCGCATAAATACTTAGGTGCCCCTTCATAACAATGCTTTCATTGAAATAAAATAAAAGCAGACGCCCAGACGAATAAGTTGTAGTTATATTATATAATGGGCGGATGAAGTCTACTGAACGTGGTTTCGGAGTAATCAGTCAGTCAGTTACAACGTAGCTATTCGTACGTATGTACATACGTTCAAGTTGCCACGACACATTAACACAGAGATGCAATTGTCACTTCGAATCCTATAGCAGTAGAGGTAGTAGACGTATTTAGCAGTAATCGGACAGATTAGGGTTCGAAAATATTATTCAAGAAATACAAACCAGTGAAAGAAACATAAAAAGAAAAAGGTGATGATAGGTTAGGATTTGAGAGTATACAAAGAATGAATGGACCTGCGCCACTGTAAACGGTTTTGAGTCTCGTCACTCAGCGTCTCTAATCATCGATTATTATCATCTCACGGGCCCGAACCATGTAGTCGACACCTACCAACATGACTCAGTCCACTAGTCAATAACTTTATGGATATCTGCCTTGTTTTGGCCGCCCCTAGCTTTCTTCCAACCTACTCTTACACCACAGAACATAGCTCGTCGAGGCAGTCGGTGGTTGGGTATTCGTAACACATATCCCAACTAATTCACCTGACGAAGTTCCATTACTTCATCTATTAATTCGCCAAACCTACCTATTACTCGTTTCCTAACGACAGCATTACTTACTCGGTTATCCCAGGATACACGAGCAATGCTTCGAATACTAATAACCTACGAATATTTTCAACTCTTACCGGCAATGTTCCATAGACATAAAGTAGGACGGAGTAAACTGATGCGCAGACACTCGTCCTTTGATTAGCAAACGGGTATCTCGTCTACGCCTTGAGTGACACAAGTTGGCGAAAGCCGATCGAGCCTTCTGTATCTGTGCTGATGGGTTTAGGAATAATCATATGACTACTTTTAAAGTACCGAACATTGGTATGAACCCTGGATTTATCAATTGAAGAGCCGGATTAGACTAAACTTATTAGGAATAATAAGACCTGCTTAGCACATTTAATTACTGGTTAACAAAATACACCAAAGAAAGAATACAAGATAATCGAGTGGTACGATATACAGGAATTGCCTACGCTATTAAAACGAAAAGTTTTTCAATCCACAAATGCCTAATTCGTTCAGTGAGGAATTTCAGATAGCGGATCTCATAATGTATCTCTGAAAAAAAAATTATTACCGTGTTTCATGACTGGACACTATAATGATAGTAAGACGTTCGTAAAATCAGATATAGAGTACCTATTACGGAACGACTAAAGCTTTTAAATTCAAAGCTAATGCCCATAAGTTATGATTAATTTTTAAACCTGCTGCAACAAATCAAACAAACGACTTCAATAGCACATAATCCAATTATCCAGCTTTCAATTTCATAAAAAGACATAATAGACAATAGAACTCTTAATAAAAAGAGAAAATAATTTACAAAGACAGAGTAAAGTAATTTTGTGGGTAACCTATAAGCAGGAGCATTTCATGCGTACAAAGACAAATCGACTGAAATACGTAAGTGAAAAGACAACAGACCGGATCTTAAAAGCATATACATAAGCAAAGTTACTATACTATACTATAATGGGAAGGAACTTGATAGAGGGAAGAAAATATGTGAACTGCACAAAGTGTTGCATGTACAAAGCTAGGCAACAGAGAAGAGCATCAAGAAGATTAATAATTTCTTCGGCTATATACAACATAAGTCTATATTACCCCGAAGATTTAACAAAGACGTTTGGGGGGAAAGGCAATGTTAAACTATTTCTTGGAATTTTAAACAAATGGAGGCGCAACCAGCCCAGTTCTAAAACCGAAATAAATGTATACAGTGATAAATATATAACACACTTCATCTTAGTTTCATACAAGATGAAGGAAAGAAAAATATGCGCCACAAAAGATTAGCTCATACATTTAGATAAGAAACAAAATTTGAATCTAAAAGTAAACAAATCATTTGTTAGCAGTGAATTTTGTAAAAGATCTGATAAAGTTGGAAATTTATTCCGAAGACCTCGAAAAACAGGAAATAAAGACAACGGGGAAAATAATTCGAATATCCTCGGGGATTATGGATTCAGTTAATGTGCAAGCACTGCCGAGCATGGAGGGGCTACTAGAAAATATATCAAAAATGTGCGCAGCAACCAAACAGTGAATGACCACCGGAACAAAGTGAAAGAATGCACACAACTGGCTTGGAAATTCAGGAATCAAAATTAACATAAATGCGACGTTAGGGTTTAAGGAACCACGAAATTTGTAGTGAAGGAACATGGAGCACTTATCAGCATTCCCCTCCCTGAATAGTAGTTTGAGCCAGCAATTCGCAAAAATGTTTTCATCTGTGCAATTTTGGACAAATTAACTAGCACTTGTATCAATACAGCACAACATGACAATGTCATGTCAGCTCAAAAACGACTTTAAAATTACTTACACAGCCAGCAACATGAAAGTGTTTAACGTTTAAAGACAAATCATTGTATGCCATTGCCAAGGTTATTAGCAGAATTACTGGAACCAGAATCACGTAAAGAGACTCCTGGATCGGAAACATTTGTGTGGGGAATATTTTGGTGAGTCATCAAAGCAACAACCTGACGACCATTGGAAGTTGCAGAAACAAGCTGTGATTGGGACTGGTGGGAGAGATGGGTCGGACCACTTGCAGGAGCGTTTGTATTAGTAAGGATTATATGAGGTTGCATAGGATTCACTGTACCACTCAAGGACTGGTGTTGCTGTGACCTAAAGTGCACAATGGCCGCTTGAGGTGTAGAGGATTGACGACCCATATTTGAACTAGAAGCTGGAGTTAAGCGTTGAGGAACAGCACTAAGAACTTGAGATTGCTGATTTCCTACAGAGAGTATGCTGGAACCAGTGGCTGAAACAAACATATTGGATCCAGATTCATTACCACTGAACCCAGAATCTGGACCAAGTTGAGTCGTATTATAGAAATGCTGTACTTGTTGCGGTTGTGATTGTACCAATGTCGCAGTACCTGGAACTGCTCGGAAACGCAAAGTTGTAGTGTTTGAGACAGCTTGAATTGGTTGTGCAGTGCATCCAGTAATTAAAGGTTGGTGGTGATTCGTAGTGATTGGGGACTGAATAGAGATCCATTGAACAGGCTGATGCATCACCGTAGGAGTGGAACCTAAAGATGCTGATGCTGTAACTACAGGCATGGACGACATGGGTGTTGAAAGACTATTTATACTTTGGGTTCGATTTAATCCTGTGTTCTGGTGATTTGAATTAGCCGATACAGATGATGGAACAATAACGACGTTACCCGAGACCCCACTGGAACCTAAAAGTGATTGGGAGGCATCAGATATCGAGGAGGTTGCAATTGCAGAACTCGTAGATAATGACGATGTGCCCGGTATACTTCCCGAGGTAGTTACACGTCTTTGACTTGCTTGGGCACGTAGCTCAGCTTGTTGTTTATGTTGAGAGTGTAAAGCGAAAAAGGCAGCATGGAACTCGGGATGACGTTTGATCCATGCGATAAACTGTAAGAAAGAAAATTATTTAAAAAACAGATAAGCGAGTGGATAACGAAACAATGAACTAAACGGGAATTTTGTCTTTCATTTATTAAACAAGATAAGACAGTGGCGCATCTAATAACAAAACAAGTCGCACTACTGCAGTGCAAACCAGCGTACCATCTAGTATTTATACGGTGCTAATTTAAAGGGAAGTCTACAAATATCGTGTAATGAAAGTAAACGAGTTAAATTTTCTCTACAGCTGCTTAATTGCATATTTGTTACTCCTCATGATATTCATTAACTGAGAATTTCGATCGGTACCTAAATAAACGAACACTACAAATGTAAAGACTACCTAGTGACTGACCCATGCTTCAAACTTTTTATGCATACGACTTACGTAGTAAGCATATTTCGCAGAATTGTACAACAGATAAAACGGTAAACCACTAATCTCAAAAACATTAAGTTGCTTACCCGACGGTTTTGCTCATCACTTGAAGATCCAGAGGCTTTAATAAGACTGATTACTTGACTAACATGGTCTATCTCGCCTTGTGTAGGTTTGTTGGTTATTGCTGGTTTTTGACTATTAACAGGATTAAGAACAGACACAGATGAATGAGTTGAGGTTGCAGAAGCTGGCTGCGCTGGTGATTGTATTAACTGTCCGGTAGACGAATGGATTGTACCTTGAGATGCGGTAGCTGTTATTACTGGGCGAGCTCGCCAACCTGAGGTAACAGAGACAGTAACAGGAGCATTTGGACGTTGTACGGGGCATGTATTCATTGGTGGTTGCATCATGACACGACCTCCAGAAGGCATTACTGAAGAACATACAACAGGCGGTCGTGGGTTTGCACTCTGATTGTTCTGAGAAACGACAGTTGGTACTTGTACGCGGGGTGGCTGTGGATATTGAGGAGTTCCTACAGGAACCATTACTTGACCTTGTTGTTGTACCTGAGTTTGTGTCTGAAAACTCACAGGAGTAGTAATACTCGGAGGCTTCTCTATTGAGTTGGAAGGAGTGGATAACTGTGGGTTTCTCACTGCATTTGTGTTCAGAGACTGATGATTGGGAGACTGAGTTTGACGTACTGAATTAATGCTACTTGGATTCAAAGAACTAGAAGAAATCGACGCTACAACAGATGTAGGACAACTTTGTGTCGGAGGCTGTGATTCACTAGTTGGGAGTGCTCCTCGATGCATTGTAGAAATACGACGTCTGAGCAACTTATTTTGTTGCAACCGCTGCTGCAACTGCTTCTGTTTAACTCTATACTTTATGTTTGAGCAGAAAGGAACAGGGCACTTAGAATCGACACAGTTTCGAGCGTGGTGCCATAGCAGTGACAACAGCTGTTGACAAAGCAGACAACTATTGGTTGCTTTTTTGGTACAGCTTCGAGCATGGCATAAAACTTTTTTCATCTGAGCACAAGTCTGCATGCGACAGTTTACGTCCCGGCACTGGCAAGCATGAAGTAAGGACCTTATACATCCGTCTATGCTGCTTCGACGATCAGGTGTGGCACCAGTGCCACTGGGTCTATCACCTGCTTCTTCATTTGAGCCTGAATCTTCATCTATGCCAAGACCATACTGAACCATAGGATGTGGATGATTTTCTGTCTTATAACAACGAGAGCACAAGTCATATTCTTCACACTCATTACAATGCCATCGCGTTTCGATCTGAGCACCGCAAACATTACAGTTAAAAATAAAGCTTTGACGTAACTCCATATGTAGTTCATACAACAGGACCATAGAAGAATACTTAGCACGACGCAAAGATGAAAATTCTAAATGCCTTTCCCGAGCCATTTGTAAGAACGCATCCCGACTATCCATAAGCTCACTATGTACAGGTTGATCAGGATCAGTAGTTGGCGGAAGTGAGGCAGCCGAGTTATGTCGATGAAGCCGTATCACAAAAAATATTTCTTTCAATTTCTCCATGGTATCATACACTTTCCGTGAAAGCTCTTCAGCACCATCTATTGGACCATCTAGACGCTTTCGTTTACTTGCAGTAGATGTATTGCCCTTTTTGTTACCCTTGCGTTTTTTCGCCTTCTTTTTCCCACTGCGTTTATCAGGATCTCCAGATAATCCTTCATTGGTAGAGCTTGAGCAATCTGCCTCATCATCTTCAGCCTCTGCCTGAGCCATCGCCTCTTCACGGCGCCGACGGGCTTCTTCCTCTTCTAGTTCCTGTAAAGAAATAAGGATAAGAAGCGTCAAGAAGGAAATCAGAACTTCCAAAAGTAGCCTAACTGCACAATGCATGAGTTTGTAATGGTATCACAGAGAAGGAATGTAAAAACGGTAGTGAAGATGGGATTGAGATGACTATTAAAAAATTTAAAACACTATAAAGATAATACGTCGATGTTGATTCAATAATCTTTTGACGTAAACACAGTATAACCGCATGGATAAATACTGATTGAGGGATTAAATCCTCACAATAACCTTAGTCATATTACCAAATAAAATAAATGTATCCACTGTTGTTGTTTTGCATGATCGTCGCTTGATAACTGTTCATAAACAGTCGAGGTTTTCTTCTTATCATGTAAATTATCATAATTGTATAGCTTTTACATTTCTCACTAATTCTATGTTACCACTGTTGAATTTTAGTAGCAAAGAATACGATGAAAACCGAATACCTAATAGGAATACTACGGAATAATAAACGATCAGGGACACAATTTAACGGGAACATATATTCTTAGAAGTTTCTACGTAAGAAAATTTTCCTAAAAATGCTTTATGGCTGACATTAGAAAACCTTTATCAATATTTTAATCCTATTGTTATCATTATCACCCTTATTGACTCTATTGTATATATATATATATCCCTACAGGTGTTTTTGAGTAGTTAACCAAAGATATTAATATTAGTTCATAAACGTGAAATGCAATAACGGACATAAAAAATCAAATTTGCTAAGATTAAGAACCATTGGTGACCTTTATCGTCGACAGTGGATGAAGCAAAATGATTATGACTGTTATGCTGTAAGTGATGCATTTTAACCGATGTTAATTTATTACTTCTACTTACTGGATAATGGGAAGATGCAAAACCAATATGAACCATGGTATGCATGCAAGTATTATCAGTTTAAAGCAATGAATGAATCCATTTTGTTGTTGCAAGTTTTAGTTACTCAAATACAGATAATTTAACGAGTCGATGAGGAAAAATACAATTCTAGAACTAAACTAGAGCATAAACGTAGTGTAGTGATAAATCGCTTGTAACTTTAACTTCCAGTTCTACATAAACAAATCTATCTACAGTTCAGACACTAGGCTAGAAGTTAACTGTAAGTTATCATCCAGAATCAAAATGACCAGTTAAACGTGTCTAGATTTTCCCAAGTTATGAAAACATTCGTCAGAAATATATTTGAGTTTCATACTTCCTAAAAATAAAATATAGGTAGTAAATGATTAATAATAACTAGCCTCCATACCTTATCTGAAAAAAGGAAACATAATAGAGGAAAAACTTAAAGAATATAAATCGGTAATAGTTGCACAATGCAAAGAGCCACTTACGCCAAGGCCAACAATAAGCCTGAAAAGCCTAGTGAGGAGAGAAATATTGTTGCGATGGATTTACTTACCTTAAGAATATCTTCAAGCGTATTTGGCCAAAAATCACCTTCAAAATAAGGAATCTCCGTAGGCGACACAAGTTGATGATCTAAAGCATCTTTGAGGATGTTTTTGTAGTCGACCACAATTCCTTCTATGATAGCTTTTTGAAGCATGCGGCGGTACCACTCCTGTAATCGCTTAGCTTTGGGGATTTTTTGTTCGGTAGGATGCATGTGAAAAATATAATCATCGCCTTCACCAGGTGGACAAGCCCATATATGTGCCATCGCATAACCACATCGCTTTGCGTACAACAGATAACCAACGAGAATTTCATGATACACATCTGTTCTATACTGTTTTGGTCGGAAAAAGAAAACTGAATCCAGGTATGCAACATAAACCCTTCGACGATTGGGTTGAGGACTCTCTGAACCATATTCTTGCACATACAAACCGAAGAAACATACATCCTGTCCGTCGATTTCTTGAAAAGCGAAAACAGCCTTTAGTCGATAAGGAAATGATTCTGACAGTTCGCCACTTTCAGTAAATCTTGCACGCATTAAAGGTTTAACTTCTACAACCTTGTCAGAACTTGCCAACACACGAATAGTAACTTCTCCAGTACCAACTTCTTTCTTTTTGAGGAAATCGTTAACACGCTTTTCCAAGAAATTACTCAAGCGCGTTACGGGCAATTTTTTAGCAGTGAACCGATTTTCTTTTCGCTTTACACCGCGCTCCCGCAAACAACCAGGACAAACGTATCCGCTTGGCCAGATTTCATTCATGTGTAAGGCGCAAACCTTGTGCCACCGTCTGCCACATTCCACACAAATAACAAATTCTTCTTTTTCCTTTACATTATTTTTTCGCTTCTCAAACATTTCTCTCTTAATCGGGCTAAAAAATTATCGATTAGTTGAAAAATAGTAAAATGTGGCTTACATAGACTGATTTGGTTCGTCAGCCAATATAATTACATCCCCGGCTTCGCTAAAACATTTTTCACATTGGTAATATTTATCACATACGAGACCGATTTGTTTGTCACTAAAATAAATAAGAAAGCATTAAAGAACTCACTTGTTTATATAGACGAAATAGGTAGCATCTCGGTTTATTGTACATAAATTTGAAGAGGAACAATACAAACCCTGAGGTTGATACTCATAATCCTGACCACAACAAAACCCCATTGCTTGCATAACTTGGTCTATGCGACTCTGAAAAAGCTCTGCCAACTAAAGCGAAAAAGTTAAATGAAATCACTTTAACATACCTTAGTGCACATCTTATAAACTTTGGAGGTTTTTTTGTTGTATAGCCATGCATTATTGAACATCAATCGAAAGTGATCCACAACCTGCCATGGGTCTGTGTATTTACCATCCTCTAAGTTATTTCGAATAGTCGTAAGGTCCATGGGTTCTTTAATAACTTGGAAATAATCTGGTATATGAAGCATCACTGGATCAACCGGAGCACGGAAAGGTTCTGCATACTTATCATTGTATACTTCTTCATGCAACTGCAAAAAATGGCGCAGAAGCTCTTCCCGTGACCACTTTTTCCATTTGCTTTCATCTGGTTTTACAGGTAACATATTTGAAGCTAATGGGACACTACTTGAATTAATGTTTGATGTAGTGTCAACAGAAAATGAATCATGATTTACTGGTGGATCGTTACATGGCGTTTCCTCAGCTTTCATTTCAGCCTTCACTATTTTGTTTTTATCAGGGACGCTATCTCCTGAGGTGACTATAGCTGGAGCGCTGATCATTTTGGTATCTTCTACTGGTGATTTGATACTAGGCTGTGATGTAGCAGTTCTCAAATTTGTAACTGATGAGGAAACAATGGGTGAATCGGAAGATCCTGCGGTTCCTGAATCTGACTTGAAACGATGACGATTGCAAGCATTTTGTAGATAGTGTTCGAATCTTGACATGTCACTTTCCGAGTTGTTTGAATCCTGAGTTGCAAATGAATTCATTTCATAACTCTGAGTTGAGGAAGCGTTATAGTTACCGTTGGTAATATTGGAGTTCGGAACTCTGTTTGCTGAGCAAGAACCCAATGTAGAAGAAACTGAATTGGAGGGTGAAGCCAACTGATTAGACAACGAGGACAAACTCTGATTTAGTTGCGATGAGTTAACAGCAGCGGATGAGGTTACCACGGATTGAGAACTCCCTACTGAATTGTCTGCTGCAAGCTGGCGAATTTTACGTTTTTCATCTAGCTCACGGTGAATCTTGTAGCACTTCTGAGCCAACAAATGAAAATAATGATCAACATCTGTGGCAGTAGCATACATTTCGCCCTCAACTTTACGGGCATATTGGATTAAATTTCGCATTCTTGGATCTGAATAGGCAGAAGCATCCGGAAACGGGAAAATGAAGCGTACACTATAAAAGAAAAGATTCAGTTATTAATGGAGGATGGGAGTATTAAATCAGAAATATCTTTGTTTAGTTTAATATAACAATGGTACAAGTGTCACAAATTTGCAGATATCTATAAGGTTTAGCTAGCTGTAAACTGGACCCGTGGATATTGCAGCTAAACCGAGATTAGCAAACTGAAAATTCATGTTCAATATGAAAAACTACAAGCATGAGGGACAATTCAGTAGCAATTTATAATAAGCACTAAAGCACACATAAAGTAAAACTTAAGAAAATGGACGTTTATAAGATAAAGATGAGTGGCCACTTTAAACGAAGCAATATGGTCATAGGACCAATGAAACAGTTCAGGTTGTAGACTTGCCTGACCAAAGTTGTTTCTTTTAAGATTATTTACTTCGTTATACTCAGAAAACCTCAAACAATCGAGTGCCAAAAAAGTGAGCACAACACAAAATAAAGAGACAACGTTGAAAGGAAATGAGACGGGTATGGATTACAATTTCGAAAACTAAGCGAAAAAGTGTATAACATGGTACTTGTCCTTTAAGAATACTAAAAAAAATCCAGTTGAGTTCTCGCTTTTATGAATGTAATAGAAAACGACAGCAACGTTGTCATCGGTTTTTATTACAAGATATACGGATACGCTTCGGAAAGTTTTGCACCGGCTCTAGGACCCGAATCAAGGGGTCATGACGAATTAACAGATGGCAATAGTACACAGCTTCTCATCTAATCCTAGTGTCCATAACTAATGGATGCCGTAGGAACCATCAGGATGACAATCACAAACCATACCACCAATGGTTGCTTATACAAAATTGCCTCTGTATTCAAATATACATTGGAGAACTTCAGTAGTCCTAACACGGCGTTGTTACTTGATATTAGCAATCCTTAGGATACGCTGACCAAACAGAATCGTAGATTCTACCTACCACACCACTACCAACACTTACACAACTACCCAAGCATAAAAGCTTCTGATTTGTGACATTAACACAGGGTAGGAGTAGGAACGAGCTCCTTCCAGTCTTAGCATTTAGGTGCAAAGCAGATGCCCTGGTTACGAAAACTGACCGCCAACCAAGTACGGTTTCAATAGGTTGTTTCATCATACAGAAGTTAGGTATGTGTTTTTCGTGTAACTGCGAACTCCCACCAGAGCAGTCCCCAGAATAACAGTGACAGGAAAGTTTGAGAAGAATGATGATATTATTTCTGACCACGATGGAGAGCGGTGGTTAAATAAGGTCTTTGAGATGCTAATAAACTCAGACAATTCGAGAGCACAAACCTAATCTTACGAATCAAAAGCCGGCTTGATATCAAAGAACGCAACGACTGATCTGCAATAAGCGCGGCGACGTTTAAACAATTGGTGATGAAGGTATGAACAATACATGAATGAGCAGAATGAGAACAAGCCTTCTTTCCACATCGGTCAGTCTTCCTCGGGTTTTGAACAGTCTACGTATGATGGGAGCCGATTGTGTAGAAGCATCTGAAAGTAAACTTATCCTCCGTAGTCATCGCATACCCAAGTTGGAACACTACCCCCTGAACCTCTGCAAACAACTCAGTCGATATCTGTACTGCAATACCAGTAATCAATATATATCCCCTGGTCATAAAGTAAAACAGGGTAAGCTGTTGAGCAGTGTATTCATACTTTAGTCGGTAGACATATCTAGCATGCATCACAAATGACAACTTGATGAAAACCAACCAGGTAGAGATTTTGTCAGACACCAACCAGGTAGATGAGACTTTCGAAATAAGTGAAGTGACCAATGCGCTTAACTAATTTACCCTTTACCAATAGCTTAGGTGTTGATGTGGGCCAGCGCTGAAAAATATTTTCCATTTAGATGGGGAGAATATCACACCAAACATGACAGTAGTGTTGCTTAAGACAGTTAGAATGCTGTACTTTTCTAGTTTTTGCCAGAGCTATCATCTGCGTAATCTAAGTGAACAAGTGAATCTTCTGATAGATCAATTGCCGATAGGTCAGACGATATCTATCAATAGATAGATAGAAACAGAGTGGGCAACCCAATCAAACACTGATGACAGTTCGCCATCAGCTCAAACAAACTGAACATTGGGTAGACAGCTAATAATAAATATATGTTTTTAGTATTCCAATGAATGTAAGCTACTTCTTCAGAGAGATTCTGTTAGCCAGTTTAGTTGTAAACCTTAATCAACCGACTGGTTACCACTTATCCCAGAAAGCTATGCTAGAAAGGATATATTGAAACAATTGGTAGCAGTTAGGCTAACTACGTTGGCGTACGAAGTGAAATCCTGCGTAACTGTTTATTATGGTCAGTGGAATAACAGTATTATTAACTGTGAGCTTCAATGACAGAATGCCCTATTTATTCTCTTTTAAGCCCAAAATATCATTATGTATATCTCTCCCCTTGACTTTATTTGTCGCGTTAAGTTGTTCATTCGTGTCCCATTCCTGCATGCACATCCTAATCCTTGGCATTTCTCTCGACTATCCCCAATCCTAATGAAGTGTAGCAGCTCGCATTAATGCATGTAGATTTAACTTGTCTTTCTGTTAATAACTTTAGAATCATTTCCAAGGTGTGACGGAACAGAGGCGATTAGTCAAACAAAATCCATAGCAAGAGAGCATTGTGGTGTGTTCTGTGAACGACTACGAAATAGATGGTTCTGATGACATCGACAAGTGGCTTTGTAGAGCACGAAGGCAAGTGAAACCTTTATACAAAGTTACTAAACAAGTACCAGTTAATGAAAACAAGATACAGACCAAGATATCTATATCTGCTTTTTTTACTGTATTTCGTATTCAGTATGAGTCCTGTCAAATGGAGTAAATATAACCGGCATAATACTCGAAGTGAACTAGTTCATGGTTTATCTAATTCGTCATAAAGACTGCCTTTCCTTATAACACAACTCACAAAGATGCGGGATGTCGGTAAAATAGCAACTAGAACAGCCAGAATTCACAACACGGAATAAAGCATCGGGAGAAAACATGAGCAGTGACTGTCAGGGCGAAAACAGTGATGAGGGGTACAGTACCACATCTTTTGGTCTAGTAGTCGAGGGATATATGATGACTGGCCTAACGTTAGCACTTTTATGTCAAGGGTTCCAAAGCAGTTAGGATGTGACAGTTTTGGTGTCAAACAAACTGCAGGTCTATCACCTAGAAATTGACTTAGTTCGCAACGAACCTCAGGCGAAAGATCGAAAACGGCCTCAGCAAATTCAGAATTAACCGTCTACCTTAAGAAGCATGGAATATTCTAGGTATAGGAATGCTAAAGCATCTCATTGGTGTCTGATGAAATAACAAAAAGTAGCAAATTACATGTACAAGTACAACAACAACCGATCTAAATTCGGTTGAGTAACTAAGACTGGGTAAGTGAGCGCGAAGGACACCGAATCGTAAACGACATGGAACCTGGCAAATATTTGAATCTATTCAAGTCGTCACTCCATTGGAACGACAACTACCAAGCCATATATATTGAGGTACCAACAGTATTAGTAATAACAAAGATCAGGTACGAACATGGTTGAAGACACCGGAAGAAATAACCAACTGGTTCACAGAGATATTACAACTCGGCGGTTACTCAGACACAACAATAATGCTGATCGACAGTCAGTCGGTAAAGCTGGGTCCTCGAAATATTTTTAGTTCCAGAAAAGCGATTTTGGAGTATTTAGGGAAAAAGCTTAGTGTTAAAAGCAAACGAACAAGTACATGAGCAAGTACTGCTAAAAATTATAGTAGATAAATCTGACGACATAAAACAGGTAAAACTCATTACTTACATTCGGCGGACGACATTATTTCGTTGAGGTATATCCACACCTTTTCGCCAGTCATTTTGCTCGCTTGATGTACATTTAACTGCTACATGATTATTAACACCATTCAAGTTTGAAGCATCTGAGATCTGAGTACTGGGGATGACTGAACTCGGTGCTCGTGTGGCAACTGTGTTGACAGGAACACTGGAGATGGAGGTTACCCGAAAGGTTTGGCTGGGTGGTTGCTGAGCGACACATGAATGAGGACTGCAGTCAACACCATTTACCTCGGGGACGCGGTTTGAGACCGCATGTACCTGAGTTGAATTCTGAGGTGGACGTATCACTTGATTACGTTGGTAGTGTTGGTCCTGCTTTAATGGTTCGCACACAGGGCACTCTCGATTGTTACAGTTTTTCCAGTGAGATATGATTTGACGAGAGGAAGCACAATGTGGTGTTTGACAATTTTTACCTTGTGTACATGAAGTCATATGTTGTAAAACTCCGCGCATTGTGTTGCAATGAGGTGTCGTACATTGGCTAATTCGTCCGTTGCTCTCATCTTCTTGGCGCTGACAACGGCGGGCATGAAGTAATAAAATCAACTGTTGCTGGATGAGGTGACGTTTTTCTGGATCTGTTGCAACGACGGAAGGGGCACTGGTAGTAGCCGTATATGTTTGACCGACTGGGTGAGTGCTTGAAACAGGAGCCACGTTACGAATATTGGCAGGACTACTCATTACTGAAGAGTTCTGGCTTTGTATGTTAGTCACGACTATTGACGAACCGAGAACACGTGGAGAGTGATTCTGTGCATGAATCTGTGTATTATATACATTCCTGGATAGCAACGTCTCAAGCATATCAGGCTGACTGGCAGGAGTGCTGCAATGAGCATGAGTCATTGATCCAGGATTATACCCGACATTTAAGTTAGGAGATGCACGATGAACAATCGAATGGGAATACGATGAATGGGCACTACAAACAGGAACACATAAAGTCCTGGCCTCCGGTCCAATGTATTGAACGGGTTGATTATTTGCTGACAAGGAACAGATGGATGTTGCAGTAGGCAATTTAGCTGAGGAACTGGATATCTGGATGGTGTGAATTTCTCCAGAAGACGAGTAATTATTGATAATTGCTAGTGTGTTCGGATGTTGTAGTTGAGGATTTCGTAGGCTAATAGATCCACGAAGTTCATTTTGCTGAGTCTCTTGAGCCATGAAGTGAATGCTGAAAAACAAAATAAGTGGTGTAAGGCCATACACAGAAACTACAGTAAACCAAAACTGTGGCTGTAAACTACGTATTGTTAACCAATTAACAAGAAAACCGAGTGATATCGAGACTTATACAATTATAGCACACACAGTTAGAGCAGGTCAAATGTGAACATGAAAACAATACGACTTATTTATGCTTAACAGTCTTTGTAAAAACCACTACCTACATTATGCAGAAGCCGCATTTAAGCGGTATATTCACAGAATCGAAATAGATAAGACCAGGAAATCCCGTGAACAATATGGCGTTCGCGCCCTAGACTCTTTCATCTTTCTGATTGGTCGACCACCGTATATGAGAATCGTAAGAAGCAAGCATTGCAAAGCTTAAACAAACAATTTTAGATAATCTACTCTATACGCTCATTTAATCCTTCATCGATAACGACCAGCGATAATTAAGCATCTTTCCATATGCTAATAGTGATCCAGTGCATCCAATATCTTCGTGATGAGCGTGTGTAAACGGACTGACTACTTTACTCTCGTTCCCGTTGTTTCGGTGCCGTTCTATATCTTTGGTGATCTCTAGAGACGGTAGTTTAGTCAGTTCTGCATTTAAGTTTGTTTTTTATGTCTTGTAATTTCAATGAGTACGTTTGTCTCAAGACACTTTGGATTCTAGATGTGCAAGGATAAAATGGATGATAAGCAGATACTGATATGTGGTAATGATAACGGTAGGTAAGTTATGAGATCAACGGTAACTTTTCAATCTTAAGCACCTTTTGAGCTTTCATTTTGTGTAACATACCTTCACCTGAGTTCATCATTTTCTCTGAAACCCACACTTTGAGTACTTTCTCCCCCAATTGTCTCGCATTCTTCTGTTTATTCTGTCGGGTAACATGCACATTTATAACGCTGCCATCAGTATTTACATTATAACTCCCAGGTTCAGTTCTAGAGGTCCAAATTTATAGGTCAGTAATAGGTTAAAAATCTCCGTGTTTAGCAACTGGGTCATAGGCTGAAAATTACACTAGATAATGAGCCTCAATGTATTGTGTACAACATGAGTCACCTATTTAAAACAGCAGAACTCTCTAAGTGATTATTCATGGTCGAACTCCTACTCACACTCTTGCCCCTAATAAGACTAGTGCGCAAACTCCCTTTGGCTTGTGCTTCGCTGTGGAGAATTCCTCATTGATAATACTGCTAAATTACACAACAGCAATTATATTTAATTGTAGATCGAGGTACTTGAATACACAATATTTAGGTTATCGTTGACACCTTTTCTAAGTTACGTAATAAATGGCGACTTAAATCGACATGAAGGAACAAATTAGGTTCTATTTCTGCGTGACTTGTCAGAAAATTTATGTCAATTTTCATCCAATATTCTATATATATATATATATATATATATATATATATATATATATATATATATATATATATATAATGTTTCCACATACGCGCTTAAATTTTCATCCACAAAGGTCATGAACTTCAAGTGCCACAGCTTCCTATAATTAAACCCGGTTCTATGAACACCAGCTCCACCAAACCTGCGACTATCGGAGCCACAAAACGAGCTCATACACAATGAATCTAATTGATGTTACAAAAAACCCCATAGCAGTAGATGGGCATCTCAATAAAATGGAGGAAGTATGGTTCCAGAAATGCAAAAAGTTACAGACAAATAAGGTCGACGAAACTTCTCCGTTGTATTTAGTGTCTCGGAGACGTAGGGTAGCTCACTAATAACTAGGTCATGGGATTGTACAAAGAAACTAATAGATCAAGTAATTCATAATGCTCGACAACTGTGCGACTACAGAGAAACACTAACGATCATATGCCTCCAGCAAACCCGTGAAAAGCAAGCACACAGAAGAAAAAATTGGGATGGTTCATGAAGTAGCTGAGCCGGTGGGTGATATTTGAGACGATACTCAAGGACACGTTATACACTAGTGATAATGGCCATTCTGTAGTCTAAGTTAGCGTGTTCCAGGTTCACTGACAATTACACCCCACGATCATTTAGTCTGCGCACTTGATATCTACCAATTTCTCAAGTGAATCCTTTCAAGTCTGGTATAGCTTGGCAAATCACCTATTCATTTGTATGACGTGTTGCGAGGGCTCACATAAGTCATCGATACGACAGCAGAGAAGCCATATATAATGCATTTTGGCGTCTATTCGCCTCATTCAACAATCCACTCTACAGGACTCTTTGACTGCACTCTCGCTAATGGTACATACTATAACTCCAAAAAGCCTACAGCTGTCAGGTCATCCAGAAAATGAAAGGCACAACAATTGAATTAATTATTCACGTAAATGAGGAATAAAATCTGGAGTAGTTAGGCCTGGTACTTTGTAAATGTGGGTTCTTCTGGGATATTCAGTAGGGGTTGTCAGTACTATAGATTTCAATAAAGTGTGACGTAACTTGCTGGTTCGAATAGCGAAACGTTCTGCGAGAATTTTATCCGAGCTCTTTCGTCTTTTAACTTGACTCGATGTCCTCGTAAGCTTGACTAACCACTGAAACGTGTAAGTGAGCTATTATGATGAACAAAATACCCTACGTCAAGATGATATTCCCCTTAGCCTTTCTGTACCGCAAAGGATGTAAATAAGGAGCTTCTAGTCAACGGGATCAAGCCTCAGTGTTTTTGGGAATACCTTCTTAGCCACTCTTCTTCGAACGACAGAAGTAGCAAGCGTATAAGAGGAACCTCATTGTTACTGATTAGTCGTCTCATCATCCTAAAGTGCCGAAAGCAAACAAAATGTTCTGCCCCACAAACATGGGTTGTTTGAAGTTTTCGCCCACACCATCAATGTTTGCTGGTCAGTAACTCCACCCTCCCTCCTTTTGTGTTGTTAGGCTCATGTTAAATGTTTAAAGGAAGCTATTGAGTTCTACTTGGTGTTCTATGTCTCGCATCCTGTTGAGAAACACTATTTCTGCAAGTTCCTTTCACAAACTCGTCTGGCTGTTACAACTTATGAACTATTGGTTAGGCATCAATGCTATACAGTTAACAGTTATGGAGAAATAGTAAGAATTTACAAACAAGATTTAAGCATTTAGAATGTAGTGGGGAAGATGTACTTAACTAGCTAAGAAGGAGATATAAAGAGTATCATGGTTAAAAGTTGAGCAATGGATAACACTAAAGGGCTAAGGTAAGTCAATAGCGTGTAAGTGAGAACAGTATAATCGATAATAGGCCATGTGTGTAGAATCTTTTTTGAATGTTTTGTTTTTGGAAAATCCCTCCATGTTTATATATTTTTGTTATGACATGACGGACTCTTTCTGTTGACATTTTGGTATTTTATTTGATTCCAATTTGAGATTTTATCATTGTATATTGTTATTATTTCTATATTTTGTACTTATATTGAAGCTTTTATGTTTGCTTCTGAACTGTACATATGTTGTTTAAATTTGATATAATATGGCTACCGCCACATTTTTGGATTTGATATCGTGCGGTATAGGAGTCCACCTAGTCTTCGAAACCTCGATACTCATTCAGAGTAATTTTGAATTGGAAGGCGTAAAATTTGTTAGGTACCGTTTGTATTTCCATTTATTCTCTATTAATAGACCATTTTCTCCTAGAATTATTGTGTTTTTATATTCTAAATCGGAGAGTGCGTCCAACATACGTCTATTGGAATCGAATTGAACTGCTACGGTAGAAAATCTGTTGTGTTTGTGCAAATATATACAATGACCTTGATGATCGCTAATCACTGTACAGACACGTCAGCCTCTCAATTACCAGCCCCACGGAATAGAGGAAAAACAACGACTTGTGAGTCAGACAGACAGATCAGATCAGATCGTTTTTTTTATTATTTCAATCATGCCTTTATATACGTGCAAAATCACACTGCATCGTAAACCAATTGGAAAACTGACATCAATACAAAATAACAGTAATAGTGAGTGTGAACTGGGGTAACGCATAGCAGTCAATTAACTTTAGTTCATAAATGAGAAATGATATAACAACAGTTAATGCCTCAAACAAGAGTATAGGATAAGAGCAACGTCAGAATAATAGGAATAAAATGCTTACTTTGTATACAACCAAAAATAATGAATCTTAAGCAGAAAAAACAGTTCTAGAAGATAGTCAATCTTCTTTAAGTGCCCGCCATAACACCTCCCCCTTTTTTTTTGAAAAGAAAAATAAATATCATCGGTAAGATTTATCATAGGGTTTCACCTTGATCCTGTTTGGTTTCCATCGAATTCTTTGTGATTTCCTTAGAAATGATGCTGTTCTTGTCTCCACTGCTTTCGTTTTCTTATTGCTTCTGTCAGTCAAATCAAGTAACATGTTTAACGTCATCGGAGTACTCAGCTTAACTTCATTCCCGTCATCGCATCTGGACGGTCGGATGTGGTTAGCATGTCTTAGCCATTTCATATCGCTTACTCCGACCTCATAGATAACTCTTCCTCTGTTCCTTACGATAATTCCAGGAACCCACTCCATTGTTTTACTATGAAAATCACGTACCCAAACCTTTTGTCCGGGTAAGAATCTTCTGGGCTTCGCTCCATGCTTCTTGTTGTATTGTATTTCCATTCTGGAATTACGTTCGATAGTCATTGCAAAATTTGGCTTCAAACTATCTAATGGCGTTCTGATTTTTCTTCTAAGCATAGCTTCCGCAGGGGACACTTCACTGACCGTCTCACGATTCGGTTTTGAACGATAAGCAAACAGGAACTTATACAATATCTCTTCTAATCTTCCTTCCCCCTGGGCTTTGAGTAACGCTCTCTTAAAAGTGTCGACGAATCTCTCGACTTGCCCATTTGATTGTGGGTGATACGGAGGGGTTCTGATATGCTTAATGCTGTTAAGAGCACAAAATTTCTGGAATTCTGCAGACACGAATTGTGGGCCATTATCGGAGACAAGTACTTCTGGGACTCCGAAACAGCTGAATATTTGACGCAGTTTGTCTAGTGTAGCCATGGTTGATGTAGACCTCATACAATGTACTTCCGGGCACTTAGAAAAAGCATCGATGATAATTGAGTAGTGTTTGCCCTTTAGGGGACCAGCGAACTCTACATGAACTCTCGAACATGGATGTGTCGCTGGTTTCCAGCAGCAAAGTTCGGTTTTTCTAGGGGCTTTCGCAGCGTGTGCACATTTTGAACATCTCAATACATATTTCATAACATCAGTATCAATGTTTGGCCAGTATACGTAACTGCGGGCCAATGCTTTCATTCGGACGACACCTGGATGTGCAGAATGTAATTGTGACAGGACTTTGTGGCGCAAAGATTTGGGAATAACTACACGGTCACCAAACATAAGACAATCATCAACAACAGCAAGGGCGTCTCGTCGATGAAAATATTGTCGTTCTGTTGCGTTGAGGTGTGGGGGCCAACCACACAAAAGATAGCGAATAATTGTCTGAAGCTCTTCATCCGTCCTAGTTGTAGATTTTACGTCGATTGCTGACAAAGGTGTAGCCTGAATAGAAGTTTGCAGTATGTGATGAATATCATCTTCCAGTGACACCGTAGCAATAATAACATCTTCGTTCTCAAACTTTTGAGTCGCAATTAATCTGGAGAGGACGTCAGCGTGACCAAAAGTCATTGTTGATTTATAGCGAATCTTAAAGTTATAAGCTAACAACATAATTGCCCAACGCTGTAAACGATTGGCAGTATGTACTGGAATGCCGGACTTTGCCCCAAAAATAGAGAGGAGAGGTTTGTGGTCTGTCAGCAACGTAAGTGGTCGACCATAAATCATTTTATGAAACTTCTTTATTGCAAAAATCAGTGCCAATCCTTCTTTTTCTACTTGACTGTATCTCCTCTCAGTAGCATTTAGAGATCTAGACGCATGAGCTATCGGTTTCTCTTTACCATCAGGGAAACGATGACTAATAACAGCACCAATACCGTAGTTAGAAGCATCGGCAGCGACAACTATCTCTAATTTTGGATTATAGTGGGTTAGTAGTAAATCAGAGGATAAGATTTTCTTGATTTCTTCGAAGGAATTCTGGCATGCTTCTGACCAATTCCATGTTGCATTCGCTTTTAGATGGGATGGCGTAACCTTTGCATAGATGGAACAAAAACACTATAATATCCAATCATACCTAAGAATGATCTTAAAGTCACCACATCGGTAGGTGCAGGCATTTGTGTGATAGCATGTATATTATCTGGATCTGGACGGCGCCCATGTTTATCAAATATAAATCCAAGGTATTTAACAGATTGAAGGAAAAATTCACATTTATGTTTCTGCAGTTGGAAACCAGATTGTGATATTCGTGTAAGTACTTTATCCAAACGCGATAATAACTTATCTTTAGAGGAACCCACAACAATAATATCATCAAGATAAGCGGCAACACCATCAAGATTTGATATCATAATGTCCATTAACTGTTTGAAAATAGCAGGTGCTGGCTTTACACCAAAAGGTAGTCTGTTGTACTGGTAAAGTCCACGATGAGTATTTATTGTTAAATAAGGCTTAGAATCATCATCAACTTCTACTTGTAAATAGGCATCGGATAAATCCAGTTTTGCAAAATAACGTCCACCATTGAGTTTAATGAATAGATCTTCGGGCAATGGCAATGGATATGAATGATTTTGCAGAGCATTATTTAATCCAGTAGAGAAATCAGCACATAGACGAACAGTACCGTTAGCTTTTTGAACGACAACAATCGGAGCTGCCCATGATGAGAAAGTAATAGGTTGTATAACCCCAAGCTTTTCTAATCGGTCAAGTTCTTTATCAACTCTATCGATAGAGGCGTAGGGTACCTGCCGTTTTGGACGAAAAACTGGTGTAGCTCCTTGACGTAAATATAATTTGGCTTTACCAATATTGCAACATCCCAAAATATCTTGAAATACATTCGAATGCTTTTCAAAAAGATGAGCTGTAGTCAAGACGTTGTTGTTTGATGTAACATTTAATACAGGTAGATTTTTAGGAATATGTGGATCTTTCAATGTACACACTGCGTCTAGTGGCACCTTCCAAAGATTTAATTTGTCAATCCAATCAATACCAATAAGATCTAAATCATGTCTGTTTGTTAAATAACAAGTTCCAGTAAAAGAATGTACTCCGAATTTAACAGCACAATTTATCATCCCAACGAGTTTTAGAATATCTCCAGATGCATTACGCGCTGTATGTTCAGTAGGTAGTAATGGGGGGCAACCCATCAATTCCAAAGTTTTCTTAGAAATAAGTGTGATATCAGATGCTGTATCCAACTGCAAACGAATCTGAACATCATTAACTAATAGATCTACATATCTTCTTTTGTCAGCAAGATTACACGTGAATGTCGAATATATACTACGTATGGAACTCTTATGATTCCGGGGAAACTTTATGCGTCGTCCAGATTTCAAATAATTCTGTTGTCGGCAGACTGTTTCTTTATGACCAACTTTATAGAAAATGTTGCACTTATGACGTTTATAACGGCAAAATCTCGCGAAATGCCAAGATCCACAAAACCAGCACTTCGAAGACGGTTTGAATAATTTAGTTTGACGTTGATCATTCATTGGAACACTCTTACTTTTGTTGGATTTGACAGCATGGATATTGCAATTTAGTGAAGCATTACCTTTGGTCTCTACAAGCTTCGTAGCATTTTTGAGGTTGACCAGTCGTTGACATTCTGACGTTACCATCTGTAGTGTCATGTCATCGTTTTGCTCAATGCGTGATAGCAATCTTGTTCGAACATCAGCATCTGCTGGTGACTGGAGTCCAGAAACAAATAATAAACATTTAAACTGATCATTTGACAATGCGTTTAATTTAAAACGTTCGGCTTGTAGATTAATTCTGCTTGCATAAGACAAATAATCCTCATCTGCATCTTTTGTCAATTGAAGGCATTTATAACGAATATGAAATAAAGATGCTGGTTCATAGAATATCGCATTTAAAATGTCAATAGTTTCATTAAATGTCAGATCTCTTGGATGTCGTGGGAGGATATAATTCTTGTATTTAGAATATTCATGCTGACCAAGTTTTTGTGTTAATAAACGCACCTTCTTCGCGTCATCTATATGTTTATATTCCACTTGAAAAAGATCTTCGATTCTACCGAACCATGATTCAAATGTATGGCCATTCTCTGCATCAAAAATAAATTCTGGAACTGAACTGAGTGATAACTCTATTCCTTTTTCTTCAGGAGTTACTCTGGACTGGATAGCAATTTTTGACATTAATAACTCCAGCATTTGTTCTTGAGAGGCTAGGAATTGCTGTTGTTGCTGCTGTAGACATAATTTCATTTGCTCGAATGTGATAGTCATATTGATTTTTTTTTTAAATCCGCTTTATGACACTGAATGCGATTCTTAGTGCTGATTGGCTAATAAGTTGTAGCAGAATTAATGACCGATGACTGCGTAGGTTGGATCCACTTCAAAAACCGTTGCCATAACAAAATCCAATTACAGTCTAACAAATTTTGGAGAATAAGGCTTTTGACTATAATAATAATACTAATAATTTATTCTCAAATAAAAAACATGTTACAAGAGACATGCCAATTTACAGGCAAGATCAAAATGTTAAGATTATCAACATATTTTTTTTAAACGGTATGCAGTTACTGAAACATTTCACAAGATTCATTGTTTTCTTAAAGATGGAATGTACAGAGCGAGTAATTGGCACAAGTTACGAAGGTTGCGTTACGAGAATCATCTTATGGACTGAGAAACGATTCATGGTACAGATGGGTTTTCATATAACAAGAATTGATGCGGTAAATGTACAAAAGTCTGGTTGATATTCGTCAGCTAATGATTTCACATGTTCTTGGCTAGGGTAACCAAGTCTACTGCGAATATCCAGACAAATATATGTGGATTGGATTAAGGTTCTGAAAAAAGAGGAATAAAGAAAACGGGACGAGGAGCAGAACAGAAAATATTCATGTTCAAAGCCGAACAACGGCTTCGCACATACGTTTACGGATAAAACAAAGGTATGTTTACCCAAACATTTTTAATATCAGAACACTTTACACCTGCGCTTATGTAGGTTAATGAAGACAATTCAGTAGTGAGATAACTAATGAGAATTTAGTTGAAAGAATAGAGGAAATTCAGAAGAACCAAGTTGTTAGTAATAAAGTTGAGTTACAAAATATAATAAAGAGGATCAGTGATATAATTTTTTGGTTTTATTTATTCTTTTTATTTTTAACTCTGAGGCTCATGAAGTTATGAATGAGCTCTTTTTTAGTATAGTTGTCCAAACCAGCTTGTAATAGGATTTCTCGGTAGCAAGTAAAAACCAGTGCAAGGTTACAGACATGGGTTGTAGACGAGGTTAACTAGGAAAAGTAACATCAATATCACTGATTTGTTACATCCTGCTATATCGTAAGGAGCCGTAAGCAAACAAAATGTTCTGCCACACAGACATGGGTAGATTGAGGTTATCGCCCCACCGTCATGAATGCTGGTCAGATACACCACTCTCCTTCCTTTTGTGATGTTAGGCTCTCTTACGTTTAATGGTTAATTGTAAATAATGGTCTCTAGTCTACTCTCAATTTTTTTTAGTACACCTTATCGGAATGAACTTTCTCTACTAGCTCCAACATTACAAGCAATCCAGACAACTTTGCCAGAAAATATATCCACATAGCATATCACACTGATTTTAAGTAAACGAATGGTATAATTTGTAAGATGAGTCAGTTAATGGGTAGTTTGGAAATAGGAAGGACAGGGAGCTGGAACGAGGAGAAAGTGAAAAAAAGAGTTGAAATAATGTTAAAAATTAATGAGTAAAGCGATAAGTTGGTAAGCAGGCAAGGTGTTTGCATGTTAATGAATTGGGGAAATAAAAATTAGTTAAACTGTTAATACTTAAATAAGAAGATACTCACAATGATACACGGTGTTTGAGTTCCTTGTAATTGACAGTAGTTGATCAGCATCTACAGGCTTTTCAATTTGTCTGTCTACTAGAAATAAAAACTAAAACTGCTTTGAAGATATGAAAATAATAATCGGAATTTAAATTCAGAGAAAAGTCACGGGTAACACTTCAAAGGCGTAACCTATTACTGTTAGTAGGAGCAGGGGGATTCGTCTATCATTTCATGATACATGTATGGGTGGTAATGAGAACACAATGTGTTCATAGTCTATAATTCGTTTCCGAGGTTCATCTAAATATTTGGTGGACCATAAAAGAGTGCCTGGGGACTTTGTGTGAGTTCCGGGAATAGTCGGTATATCTCTTTAGAGTCTAGCAACAGCATGACTAGTTTCTTGAACTTAGTGATTGTGTCACAAATACGTATAGTAATTGGTAACCTGTTCCACAGTAGACTGTATCGTATTACAAAGAAATTACAACGCAATAATTTCTTGTGTTTTGCCGTTAATAATGTATATGCGTTGTTTCTAAGTCTGTAAGCAGTGTCTTGGTTCATATTTGGGCGGTATTTTACGAACGAAAGACCATTTATTAGTTTATAGAGGAGCATTAGGTTGTTTCTGAGACGACGGCGCCATAGAGGTTCTAGGGACAAGTTGCAGCACTTTTGTTCAGTGGACAGGTCTTCGGACTAATAGTCACTTTGGATCTATTCTCCGCTTAGGAGGGGTGGAGTTAGGTATAGTAGGGTTAATGTGACATTCGTGATTGTCGCTGCTACTAGTACACGAATCGGCCGGCATAGTTGAAAGGCCATTGGTAATACGGCGTTGTATAGTAGTTCTATCCCTGATAATTCTAATCTTCTTAAACAAACGAATGTGCCTAAGCAGTGACTGACTTTGGCTTTGATGACAGTACTAAATTGAAGAAGAATGGGACATGAAAATTTAGTCTGAATTTTACGAAGCCTGCAAGCTACACACCAAGAGCCGGACAATCCACACTCTTTAAGGAGAGTGTTTTTAACAGAATTTAGGCTAGCACTGTCAGGTACGTTATAAACAATGACATTCTGCATGCACTGAAGTCTTTTTAACACTTCCCGAATCCCATATTTTAATTTAAGTGGTCAGTATGAATTTTATCTTGACTTACTACTATATTGACTAATTCTGCATGACAGGTTAAGTAGTGCTTTGGTTATATATATACACTTGCTACACTGCTGCCTTTTTCTCTCTCTCTTCTCCTTTTCAGAACCCCATTCACGGTGGGAAATCCTTGGCGACTCTAGGGAACATGCACCCTATGTACATGACTGTCTGGATCACAGCTCGTATCAAGCGCGTTCCATATGACCTTTCCCAACAAATTCACTATTGATCTCGGCAAAACGCCAAAAAAACATAATATGCACCTTACTTCTTTATGTGTACTCTAATATTGAAAATGTAGATTTATAATACTGTTTCTGTCAGTGACATAGTGTAAATATGCGATCAGAAACTGACTCTCATACATAATTTAACTGTTATGAAATTACAGTAATTGTGAAAGCATTTGTGACAAATTGATCTGGCTTGTAAACTGGCGTGACATTAGTAACGTAGTTATTTGAAAATATAAATATATTTCAAAAAACATAACTAGTGATAAAAACAATTCCGCAGATTAATTTAGTGTGTACCAGGTTCACTGACAATTACACCCCACGATCATTTAGTCTGCGCACTTGATATCTACCAATTTCTCAAGTGAAACCTTTCAAGTCTGGTATAGCTTGGCAAATCACCTATTCATTTGTATGACGTGTTGCGAGGGCTCACATAAGTCATCGATACGACAGCAGAGAAGCCATATATAATGCATTTTGGCGTCTATTCGCCTCATTCAACAATCCACTCTACAGGACTCTTTGACTGCACTCTCGCTAATGGTACATACTATAACTCCAAAAAGCCTACAGCTGTCAGGTCATCCAGAAAATGAAAGGCACAACAATTGAATTAATTATTCACGTAAATGAGGAATAAAATCTGGAGTAGTTAGGCCTGGTACTTTGTAAATGTGGGTTCTTCTGGGATATTCAGTAGGGGTTGTCAGTACTATAGATTTCAATAAAGTGTGACGTAACTTGCTGGTTCGAATAGCGAAACGTTCTGCGAGAATTTTATCCGAGCTCTTTCGTCTTTTAACTTGACTCGATGTCCTCGTAAGCTTGACTAACCACTGAAACGTGTAAGTGAGCTATTATGATGAACAAAATACCCTACGTCAAGATGATATTCCCCTTAGCCTTTCTGTACCGCAAAGGATGTAAATAAGGAGCTTCTAGTCAACGGGATCAAGCCTCAGTGTTTTTGGGAATACCTTCTTAGCCACTCTTCTTCGAACACGTTCTAAGTGAGTAATATCCTTGTTAATGTTGGGCGATTTTAGGCAGGAGTTTTCCCCGACGAGATCTCTGATAAGCAATGAGAACAATTTTGAGTATTCCATGATCTAAGCCACCAAACGATTACTGAGGAAATATCGAGAATCCACCTGTTTGATTCGCAATATATTGCCATTAGGAAGAGATACCTGAAGTGTCCCAGCACTAACCATTTGGATGGTTCATGAAGTAGCTGAGCCGGTGGGTGATATTTGAGACGATAGTCAAGGACACGTTATACACTAGTGATAATGGCCATTCTGTAGTCTAAGTTAGCGTGTTCCAGGTTCACTGACAATTACACCCCACGATCATTTAGTCTGCGCACTTGATATCTACCAATTTCTCAAGTGAAACCTTTCAAGTCTGGTATAGCTTGGCAAATCACCTATTCATTTGTATGACGTGTTGCGAGGGCTCACATAAGTCATCGATACGACAGCAGAGAAGCCATATATAATGCATTTTGGCGTCTATTCGCCTCATTCAACAATCCACTCTACAGGACTCTTTGACTGCACTCTCGCTAATGGTACATACTATAACTCCAAAAAGCCTACAGCTGTCAGGTCATCCAGAAAATGAAAGGCACAACAATTGAATTAATTATTCACGTAAATGAGGAATAAAATCTGGAGTAGTTAGGCCTGGTACTTTGTAAATGTGGGTTCTTCTGGGATATTCAGTAGGGGTTGTCAGTACTATAGATTTCAATAAAGTGTGACGTAACTTGCTGGTTCGAATAGCGAAACGTTCTGCGAGAATTTTATCCGAGCTCTTTCGTCTTTTAACTTGACTCGATGTCCTCGTAAGCTTGACTAACCACTGAAACGTGTAAGTGAGCTATTATGATGAACAAAATACCCTACGTCAAGATGATATTCCCCTTAGCCTTTCTGTACCGCAAAGGATGTAAATAAGGAGCTTCTAGTCAACGGGATCAAGCCTCAGTGTTTTTGGGAATACCTTCTTAGCCACTCTTCTTCGAACACGTTCTAAGTGAGTAATATCCTTGTTAATGTTGGGCGATTTTAGGCAGGAGTTTTCCCCGACGAGATCTCTGATAAGCAATGAGAACAATTTTGAGTATTCCATGATCTAAGCCACCAAACGATTACTGAGGAAATATCGAGAATCCACCTGTTTGATTCGCAATATATTGCCATTAGGAAGAGATACCTGAAGTGTCCCAGCACTAACCATTTGGATGGTTCATGAAGTAGCTGAGCCGGTGGGTGATATTTGAGACGATACTCAAGGACACGTTATACACTAGTGATAATGGCCATTCTGTAGTCTAAGTTAGCGTGTTCCAGGTTCACTGACAATTACACCCCACGATCATTTAGTCTGCGCACTTGATATCTACCAATTTCTCAAGTGAAACCTTTCAAGTCTGGTATAGCTTGGCAAATCACCTATTCATTTGTATGACGTGTTGCGAGGGCTCACATAAGTCATCGATACGACAGCAGAGAAGCCATATATAATGCATTTTGGCGTCTATTCGCCTCATTCAACAATCCACTCTACAGGACTCTTTGACTGCACTCTCGCTAATGGTACATACTATAACTCCAAAAAGCCTACAGCTGTCAGGTCATCCAGAAAATGAAAGGCACAACAATTGAATTAATTATTCACGTAAATGAGGAATAAAATCTGGAGTAGTTAGGCCTGGTACTTTGTAAATGTGGGTTCTTCTGGGATATTCAGTAGGGGTTGTCAGTACTATAGATTTCAATAAAGTGTGACGTAACTTGCTGGTTCGAATAGCGAAACGTTCTGCGAGAATTTTATCCGAGCTCTTTCGTCTTTTAACTTGACTCGATGTCCTCGTAAGCTTGACTAACCACTGAAACGTGTAAGTGAGCTATTATGATGAACAAAATACCCTACGTCAAGATGATATTCCCCTTAGCCTTTCTGTACCGCAAAGGATGTAAATAAGGAGCTTCTAGTCAACGGGATCAAGCCTCAGTGTTTTTGGGAATACCTTCTTAGCCACTCTTCTTCGAACACGTTCTAAGTGAGTAATATCCTTGTTAATGTTGGGCGATTTTAGGCAGGAGTTTTCCCCGACGAGATCTCTGATAAGCAATGAGAACAATTTTGAGTATTCCATGATCTAAGCCACCAAACGATTACTGAGGAAATATCGAGAATCCACCTGTTTGATTCGCAATATATTGCCATTAGGAAGAGATACCTGAAGTGTCCCAGCACTAACCATTTGGATGGTTCATGAAGTAGCTGAGCCGGTGGGTGATATTTGAGACGATACTCAAGGACACGTTATACACTAGTGATAATGGCCATTCTGTAGTCTAAGTTAGCGTGTTCCAGGTTCACTGACAATTACACCCCACGATCATTTAGTCTGCGCACTTGATATCTACCAATTTCTCAAGTGAAACCTTTCAAGTCTGGTATAGCTTGGCAAATCACCTATTCATTTGTATGACGTGTTGCGAGGGCTCACATAAGTCATCGATACGACAGCAGAGAAGCCATATATAATGCATTTTGGCGTCTATTCGCCTCATTCAACAATCCACTCTACAGGACTCTTTGACTGCACTCTCGCTAATGGTACATACTATAACTCCAAAAAGCCTACAGCTGTCAGGTCATCCAGAAAATGAAAGGCACAACAATTGAATTAATTATTCACGTAAATGAGGAATAAAATCTGGAGTAGTTAGGCCTGGTACTTTGTAAATGTGGGTTCTTCTGGGATATTCAGTAGGGGTTGTCAGTACTATAGATTTCAATAAAGTGTGACGTAACTTGCTGGTTCGAATAGCGAAACGTTCTGCGAGAATTTTATCCGAGCTCTTTCGTCTTTTAACTTGACTCGATGTCCTCGTAAGCTTGACTAACCACTGAAACGTGTAAGTGAGCTATTATGATGAACAAAATACCCTACGTCAAGATGATATTCCCCTTAGCCTTTCTGTACCGCAAAGGATGTAAATAAGGAGCTTCTAGTCAACGGGATCAAGCCTCAGTGTTTTTGGGAATACCTTCTTAGCCACTCTTCTTCGAACACGTTCTAAGTGAGTAATATCCTTGTTAATGTTGGGCGATTTTAGGCAGGAGTTTTCCCCGACGAGATCTCTGATAAGCAATGAGAACAATTTTGAGTATTCCATGATCTAAGCCACCAAACGATTACTGAGGAAATATCGAGAATCCACCTGTTTGATTCGCAATATATTGCCATTAGGAAGAGATACCTGAAGTGTCCCAGCACTAACCATTTGGATGGTTCATGAAGTAGCTGAGCCGGTGGGTGATATTTGAGACGATACTCAAGGACACGTTATACACTAGTGATAATGGCCATTCTGTAGTCTAAGTTAGCGTGTTCCAGGTTCACTGACAATTACACCCCACGATCATTTAGTCTGCGCACTTGATATCTACCAATTTCTCAAGTGAAACCTTTCAAGTCTGGTATAGCTTGGCAAATCACCTATTCATTTGTATGACGTGTTGCGAGGGCTCACATAAGTCATCGATACGACAGCAGAGAAGCCATATATAATGCATTTTGGCGTCTATTCGCCTCATTCAACAATCCACTCTACAGGACTCTTTGACTGCACTCTCGCTAATGGTACATACTATAACTCCAAAAAGCCTACAGCTGTCAGGTCATCCAGAAAATGAAAGGCACAACAATTGAATTAATTATTCACGTAAATGAGGAATAAAATCTGGAGTAGTTAGGCCTGGTACTTTGTAAATGTGGGTTCTTCTGGGATATTCAGTAGGGGTTGTCAGTACTATAGATTTCAATAAAGTGTGACGTAACTTGCTGGTTCGAATAGCGAAACGTTCTGCGAGAATTTTATCCGAGCTCTTTCGTCTTTTAACTTGACTCGATGTCCTCGTAAGCTTGACTAACCACTGAAACGTGTAAGTGAGCTATTATGATGAACAAAATACCCTACGTCAAGATGATATTCCCCTTAGCCTTTCTGTACCGCAAAGGATGTAAATAAGGAGCTTCTAGTCAACGGGATCAAGCCTCAGTGTTTTTGGGAATACCTTCTTAGCCACTCTTCTTCGAACACGTTCTAAGTGAGTAATATCCTTGTTAATGTTGGGCGATTTTAGGCAGGAGTTTTCCCCGACGAGATCTCTGATAAGCAATGAGAACAATTTTGAGTATTCCATGATCTAAGCCACCAAACGATTACTGAGGAAATATCGAGAATCCACCTGTTTGATTCGCAATATATTGCCATTAGGAAGAGATACCTGAAGTGTCCCAGCACTAACCATTTGGATGGTTCATGAAGTAGCTGAGCCGGTGGGTGATATTTGAGACGATACTCAAGGACACGTTATACACTAGTGATAATGGCCATTCTGTAGTCTAAGTTAGCGTGTTCCAGGTTCACTGACAATTACACCCCACGATCATTTAGTCTGCGCACTTGATATCTACCAATTTCTCAAGTGAAACCTTTCAAGTCTGGTATAGCTTGGCAAATCACCTATTCATTTGTATGACGTGTTGCGAGGGCTCACATAAGTCATCGATACGACAGCAGAGAAGCCATATATAATGCATTTTGGCGTCTATTCGCCTCATTCAACAATCCACTCTACAGGACTCTTTGACTGCACTCTCGCTAATGGTACATACTATAACTCCAAAAAGCCTACAGCTGTCAGGTCATCCAGAAAATGAAAGGCACAACAATTGAATTAATTATTCACGTAAATGAGGAATAAAATCTGGAGTAGTTAGGCCTGGTACTTTGTAAATGTGGGTTCTTCTGGGAGATTCAGTAGGGGTTGTCAGTACTATAGATTTCAATAAAGTGTGACGTAACTTGCTGGTTCGAATAGCGAAACGTTCTGCGAGAATTTTATCCGAGCTCTTTCGTCTTTTAACTTGACTCGATGTCCTCGTAAGCTTGACTAACCACTGAAACGTGTAAGTGAGCTATTATGATGAACAAAATACCCTACGTCAAGATGATATTCCCCTTAGCCTTTCTGTACCGCAAAGGATGTAAATAAGGAGCTTCTAGTCAACGGGATCAAGCCTCAGTGTTTTTGGGAATACCTTCTTAGCCACTCTTCTTCGAACACGTTCTAAGTGAGTAATATCCTTGTTAATGTTGGGCGATTTTAGGCAGGAGTTTTCCCCGACGAGATCTCTGATAAGCAATGAGAACAATTTTGAGTATTCCATGATCTAAGCCACCAAACGATTACTGAGGAAATATCGAGAATCCACCTGTTTGATTCGCAATATATTGCCATTAGGAAGAGATACCTGAAGTGTCCCAGCACTAACCATTTGGATGGTTCATGAAGTAGCTGAGCCGGTGGGTGATATTTGAGACGATACTCAAGGACACGTTATACACTAGTGATAATGGCCATTCTGTAGTCTAAGTTAGCGTGTTCCAGGTTCACTGACAATTACACCCCACGATCATTTAGTCTGCGCACTTGATATCTACCAATTTCTCAAGTGAAACCTTTCAAGTCTGGTATAGCTTGGCAAATCACCTATTCATTTGTATGACGTGTTGCGAGGGCTCACATAAGTCATCGATACGACAGCAGAGAAGCCATATATAATGCATTTTGGCGTCTATTCGCCTCATTCAACAATCCACTCTACAGGACTCTTTGACTGCACTCTCGCTAATGGTACATACTATAACTCCAAAAAGCCTACAGCTGTCAGGTCATCCAGAAAATGAAAGGCACAACAATTGAATTAATTATTCACGTAAATGAGGAATAAAATCTGGAGTAGTTAGGCCTGGTACTTTGTAAATGTGGGTTCTTCTGGGATATTCAGTAGGGGTTGTCAGTACTATAGATTTCAATAAAGTGTGACGTAACTTGCTGGTTCGAATAGCGAAACGTTCTGCGAGAATTTTATCCGAGCTCTTTCGTCTTTTAACTTGACTCGATGTCCTCGTAAGCTTGACTAACCACTGAAACGTGTAAGTGAGCTATTATGATGAACAAAATACCCTACGTCAAGATGATATTCCCCTTAGCCTTTCTGTACCGCAAAGGATGTAAATAAGGAGCTTCTAGTCAACGGGATCAAGCCTCAGTGTTTTTGGGAATACCTTCTTAGCCACTCTTCTTCGAACACGTTCTAAGTGAGTAATATCCTTGTTAATGTTGGGCGATTTTAGGCAGGAGTTTTCCCCGACGAGATCTCTGATAAGCAATGAGAACAATTTTGAGTATTCCATGATCTAAGCCACCAAACGATTACTGAGGAAATATCGAGAATCCACCTGTTTGATTCGCAATATATTGCCATTAGGAAGAGATACCTGAAGTGTCCCAGCACTAACCATTTGGATGGTTCATGAAGTAGCTGAGCCGGTGGGTGATATTTGAGACGATACTCAAGGACACGTTATACACTAGTGATAATGGCCATTCTGTAGTCTAAGTTAGCGTGTTCCAGGTTCACTGACAATTACACCCCACGATCATTTAGTCTGCGCACTTGATATCTACCAATTTCTCAAGTGAAACCTTTCAAGTCTGGTATAGCTTGGCAAATCACCTATTCATTTGTATGACGTGTTGCGAGGGCTCACATAAGTCATCGATACGACAGCAGAGAAGCCATATATAATGCATTTTGGCGTCTATTCGCCTCATTCAACAATCCACTCTACAGGACTCTTTGACTGCACTCTCGCTAATGGTACATACTATAACTCCAAAAAGCCTACAGCTGTCAGGTCATCCAGAAAATGAAAGGCACAACAATTGAATTAATTATTCACGTAAATGAGGAATAAAATCTGGAGTAGTTAGGCCTGGTACTTTGTAAATGTGGGTTCTTCTGGGAGATTCAGTAGGGGTTGTCAGTACTATAGATTTCAATAAAGTGTGACGTAACTTGCTGGTTCGAATAGCGAAACGTTCTGCGAGAATTTTATCCGAGCTCTTTCGTCTTTTAACTTGACTCGATGTCCTCGTAAGCTTGACTAACCACTGAAACGTGTAAGTGAGCTATTATGATGAACAAAATACCCTACGTCAAGATGATATTCCCCTTAGCCTTTCTGTACCGCAAAGGATGTAAATAAGGAGCTTCTAGTCAACGGGATCAAGCCTCAGTGTTTTTGGGAATACCTTCTTAGCCACTCTTCTTCGAACACGTTCTAAGTGAGTAATATCCTTGTTAATGTTGGGCGATTTTAGGCAGGAGTTTTCCCCGACGAGATCTCTGATAAGCAATGAGAACAATTTTGAGTATTCCATGATCTAAGCCACCAAACGATTACTGAGGAAATATCGAGAATCCACCTGTTTGATTCGCAATATATTGCCATTAGGAAGAGATACCTGAAGTGTCCCAGCACTAACCATTTGGATGGTTCATGAAGTAGCTGAGCCGGTGGGTGATATTTGAGACGATACTCAAGGACACGTTATACACTAGTGATAATGGCCATTCTGTAGTCTAAGTTAGCGTGTTCCAGGTTCACTGACAATTACACCCCACGATCATTTAGTCTGCGCACTTGATATCTACCAATTTCTCAAGTGAAACCTTTCAAGTCTGGTATAGCTTGGCAAATCACCTATTCATTTGTATGACGTGTTGCGAGGGCTCACATAAGTCATCGATACGACAGCAGAGAAGCCATATATAATGCATTTTGGCGTCTATTCGCCTCATTCAACAATCCACTCTACAGGACTCTTTGACTGCACTCTCGCTAATGGTACATACTATAACTCCAAAAAGCCTACAGCTGTCAGGTCATCCAGAAAATGAAAGGCACAACAATTGAATTAATTATTCACGTAAATGAGGAATAAAATCTGGAGTAGTTAGGCCTGGTACTTTGTAAATGTGGGTTCTTCTGGGATATTCAGTAGGGGTTGTCAGTACTATAGATTTCAATAAAGTGTGACGTAACTTGCTGGTTCGAATAGCGAAACGTTCTGCGAGAATTTTATCCGAGCTCTTTCGTCTTTTAACTTGACTCGATGTCCTCGTAAGCTTGACTAACCACTGAAACGTGTAAGTGAGCTATTATGATGAACAAAATACCCTACGTCAAGATGATATTCCCCTTAGCCTTTCTGTACCGCAAAGGATGTAAATAAGGAGCTTCTAGTCAACGGGATCAAGCCTCAGTGTTTTTGGGAATACCTTCTTAGCCACTCTTCTTCGAACACGTTCTAAGTGAGTAATATCCTTGTTAATGTTGGGCGATTTTAGGCAGGAGTTTTCCCCGACGAGATCTCTGATAAGCAATGAGAACAATTTTGAGTATTCCATGATCTAAGCCACCAAACGATTACTGAGGAAATATCGAGAATCCACCTGTTTGATTCGCAATATATTGCCATTAGGAAGAGATACCTGAAGTGTCCCAGCACTAACCATTTGGATGGTTCATGAAGTAGCTGAGCCGGTGGGTGATATTTGAGACGATACTCAAGGACACGTTATACACTAGTGATAATGGCCATTCTGTAGTCTAAGTTAGCGTGTTCCAGGTTCACTGACAATTACACCCCACGATCATTTAGTCTGCGCACTTGATATCTACCAATTTCTCAAGTGAAACCTTTCAAGTCTGGTATAGCTTGGCAAATCACCTATTCATTTGTATGACGTGTTGCGAGGGCTCACATAAGTCATCGATACGACAGCAGAGAAGCCATATATAATGCATTTTGGCGTCTATTCGCCTCATTCAACAATCCACTCTACAGGACTCTTTGACTGCACTCTCGCTAATGGTACATACTATAACTCCAAAAAGCCTACAGCTGTCAGGTCATCCAGAAAATGAAAGGCACAACAATTGAATTAATTATTCACGTAAATGAGGAATAAAATCTGGAGTAGTTAGGCCTGGTACTTTGTAAATGTGGGTTCTTCTGGGAGATTCAGTAGGGGTTGTCAGTACTATAGATTTCAATAAAGTGTGACGTAACTTGCTGGTTCGAATAGCGAAACGTTCTGCGAGAATTTTATCCGAGCTCTTTCGTCTTTTAACTTGACTCGATGTCCTCGTAAGCTTGACTAACCACTGAAACGTGTAAGTGAGCTATTATGATGAACAAAATACCCTACGTCAAGATGATATTCCCCTTAGCCTTTCTGTACCGCAAAGGATGTAAATAAGGAGCTTCTAGTCAACGGGATCAAGCCTCAGTGTTTTTGGGAATACCTTCTTAGCCACTCTTCTTCGAACACGTTCTAAGTGAGTAATATCCTTGTTAATGTTGGGCGATTTTAGGCAGGAGTTTTCCCCGACGAGATCTCTGATAAGCAATGAGAACAATTTTGAGTATTCCATGATCTAAGCCACCAAACGATTACTGAGGAAATATCGAGAATCCACCTGTTTGATTCGCAATATATTGCCATTAGGAAGAGATACCTGAAGTGTCCCAGCACTAACCATTTGGATGGTTCATGAAGTAGCTGAGCCGGTGGGTGATATTTGAGACGATACTCAAGGACACGTTATACACTAGTGATAATGGCCATTCTGTAGTCTAAGTTAGCGTGTTCCAGGTTCACTGACAATTACACCCCACGATCATTTAGTCTGCGCACTTGATATCTACCAATTTCTCAAGTGAAACCTTTCAAGTCTGGTATAGCTTGGCAAATCACCTATTCATTTGTATGACGTGTTGCGAGGGCTCACATAAGTCATCGATACGACAGCAGAGAAGCCATATATAATGCATTTTGGCGTCTATTCGCCTCATTCAACAATCCACTCTACAGGACTCTTTGACTGCACTCTCGCTAATGGTACATACTATAACTCCAAAAAGCCTACAGCTGTCAGGTCATCCAGAAAATGAAAGGCACAACAATTGAATTAATTATTCACGTAAATGAGGAATAAAATCTGGAGTAGTTAGGCCTGGTACTTTGTAAATGTGGGTTCTTCTGGGATATTCAGTAGGGGTTGTCAGTACTATAGATTTCAATAAAGTGTGACGT
>CALYCR020003470.1:0-47338 GCA_944470395.2 Schistosoma turkestanicum
ACTTGTACTAGAGCCTGGTCTGAACCTGAACATGTGCTGTAGGACGATCGACAATATTTTATCGAGCCTCTCAATTATTTCATTCAGTCAGTGGGGTTAGGTACGGTTTCCCAATCTCAGCACTCCTCTTCGACTTTACTATCAATGTCTATCTGGAAATAGTTCCGATGGAAAAGGGTAATGGCGGTTTGGATTTGTTTTCTGAAGGAAAACTTTTCAAATTTGAGTATATGGATGATGTTGACTTACTATACGATAATACCCAAGTCATTCAGTCAGCACGTATTCAGTTGACAGTTAATGTCCTTCAAGATGATGTGTGCATTGTACCTTGTAAGTGCAAACTTCTTTTGCGAGGTTGACAGAATCCTTAACCTGCACTCACTCACAGTAGTAAGCAGATGGAAGTTGGAAAATTCGTTTATGTGGATAGTTGCGTAACTACTGTGTGTTGTGGGTGATGAGATCAATTCAAATATAGTTAGAGCCGGAGCGCATTCTTTCATTTTGAACTATCTTTGGCATCTTTGTGATGTTAGCTTGGTTGTAAAAAGTCGAATCTATGAAGCATGTGGCACTCCCAGGAGTTCGTGTGTTTTGGCACAGTGGCCGTAAATTCATTTGTCGCCACAATCTTTTATGACCTACTTTGGTGACCTGGACATGTACAATGAATGTTATCCCAGTGAATTTCATACGGCGCATTTTTTACTAACTCTGGGACTCCCGTTTCTAGCTGTCGCCTATTGCTTTTAGTGACTTTAATGTATGCCTTCAACTCGTTTCGTTTGAAATTGACAGCAATCCTAGGTCTAGTTGATAGCGTATCTGCTGAGTATGAATTTGTCTACCTCGCTTTAATGGTTGTTGTATACTTTCTTCTCTTTCTTAATACCAAGATATTTGTTTGAGTTTTATTCATCTCACTGTGTCCATTATCCATACTCTTAGGAAATGTATCATGAAGTACCTACTTGTCATATTACAACTGGTTACTATGTTGGATTTTCTTTCATGATGATGCGCTCGTATCACAATGCTGTATCTACATTACTGGCTACCTTATCATATAAATCACGTGCAATAGGTCTCATATCCCAACGCGCTGATTTAAAAGAATATGTTAATAAACAAGCAGATCAAATGATGTCTCTACTAGCTATCTGTATAACTATGATTGGAGGCGGTGGAAACCGTTAGATATCTGGGCAGCATCATTGATAAACAAAGTGAATCTGACGCAGATATGCTGGCGCGGATGAGCACCATTCAACATTATCATACCATACAATAGTTAGTTTTCATGCTGTTTAAGATAGAGAACAATCGAAGCAGTACTTTCATTTTCATATGTTCCAATATTCATAACTAAGACAAGTTAAAAAGAATCAAAAAGAATCTTCAATAATCCAAATTATTTATTTGTTGACTTTTAAGTTATGTAAAATGGTTGACTGAATTGTGTCATATGTTGGTCTTAAATATTATGTGTGACAATAAAATTGATTGTCCTCTGTACTGGCTATGTAAATCATAGTATTTTTATAATTTTACCAATCTAGCTATTTTTCAATCTCTTGTTTAACCAGGTTAGTTCAAAGTGATTAAGGTATAAAATTAATTCTGCCCAACCATTGCCCCTCCCTAGACGCACGGTACTAATTGGCGCGTAGCCGTAGGTAAGCCGAAAGCTTGAAGTCGATCGTACTGTAACGAGACATCAGCCCATAACATCTGTGACTGTTGGTCTGTGATGCATGTTTGCTAGTATGGACATGATTATCGTGACCAGCGGTTGCTGTTGAGTAGAAATGGCTAAAAATTGATCACAATAGCACATATTGGGTTCTGCTTTCATCTTCCATTCGATCTTGAGTTTTGAAACTTTGCCCCAAAACTAATCGATATCATCCACACACAGTGTTTTCTGTCACTGCTGTTCTCTGTTTTTTTTCTAGATGAACAAGACATTGGATACATTAGAACGACGAATACATGAAGCGAATGTTCAAGAACCAAATGATGCAGCTCAATTCAGATCTTGACCATATCATGCATTCGTGTCACATTCTGTTAACTATCTGCTCTGTATCATTTATTGTTCAATAAATTCGGTGACTTGGGGAAAGTTGTTGTTTTCGACTTTTCATTATTATTCTTACTTGACTGTTTGTTTATTAGTAGTAGTGTGGTGCGAGCTACTTATAAGTAGTATATGACGTGAGTGTCAACGTAATGTCTGGCATCAGAAGATGGAGGAAGATCAAAAAAGGAAGAGTTAGAACACAATGGAATTTGTATGAAACGCATGAATAGTGACAATGGATTGATGTTTTGCAACAGGAACAGTCCAGTTCGATATGATGGACTGATATTTTGCAAATTAATGATTTACGATATGATTATCCGAATTTACTGAGTAACTCTGTAATTTTCGTTAAATACAATTCGGTTTCCCCACCTGTGTTCTCGTTCAATACAGTAGTGCAAAGGCAATTCATGGTATTTTATTTTGTTTAAATAGACTTAGAAATAATTTCAGCTGGTTATCACCTCTCACACTCTGTTGGTTGTCATAAAAAGTATCTAACATACTGATTGATTTATCTAAAAAAGGCTCATTTTTTGTGTAATCTCATCGTTTGTATGCTCTGTAAAACGCTCATCATTTTTATTTTAATTTTCCTAATATTCATGATTTCATTTTCTTCTGACTGCCCTAAGCAACGATGCAAGCGTGTTCGGTATGTGGTTTTCCCCCTCGAAATGCAAAATGTTGTTTCAAAGCTGGGCTGCATCGGCACCTGAACTAGTGATAGGGAGTGAAGTAGTCAAGCGTGTCGACCGCTTCACTTATCTTGGGAGTCTCATCAGTGCCGATGGCCTGGTGACTGACGAAATCTCAGCACGGATACAGAAGGCTCGAATGGCCTTTGCCAACCTGCGTCACTTATGGCGTAGTCGAGATATCCATTTGCTGACTAAAGGACGAGTGTACTGCGCAGTAGTTCGCTCCGTCTTACTTTTTGGCTGTGAAACATGGAAGTAGATATTCGTAGATATTGGGTTATTGGTTTTCGATCATAGGTGTCTTCGAAGCATTGCTTGTATATCCTGGGACACCCGAGTGAGCAACGCTGTTATTAGGAATCGGGTGCTAGGTAAGAATGGCAGATCAATAGATGAAGTAATGAAACCTCATCAGTTGAGGTGGTTGGGACATGTGTTGCGTATGCCTAACCACCGACTGCCTCGACGAGCTTTGTTTTGTTGTGTAGGAATAGGTTGGAAGAAAGTTAGGGGCGGCCAAACCAAAACATGGCAGAAATACATGAAGTCACTGACAAGTGGACTGAGTCATGTTGGCAGATGTAGACTACCTGGTTGGGGTCCGCGAGATGATAATAATCGATGGTTAGAGACCTTGAATGACATGGCTCAAAATCGTTCGCAATGGCGCCGGTGCATTCATTCTTTGTGTTCTCTCAAATCCTAATCTTCTGGATTCTTCAACCCATCTAGTTTTGACTTTCTAAACTTATCTCATTGAATCATACTTCTTGAATAATATCTTCTAATCCTAACCTCTCCGATTACTTCTAATACCTTTACTACCTCTTTTACTATTGGATTTGAATTGACTATTATATCTCTGTGCTAATGTGGTATGGCAACATGAACTTATGTACATACGTACGTAGTTCTACGTTACAATTGACTGACTGACTGAATTTCATGTTGTTATTAGATACGGATCTTCGTAGAAGAGACTTACTATTTTGACTGCCTTGGGATCTTAAGTTTATCTAAACATAAATTTAATTTACACTTTTTTATCCGTTTTTACTTGCCTCTATCCCCTTTTAGTCTATTCTGTTACCATTTTTTAATATGAGTTTTAGTTCGTTTAGTTTTCATGAAGTGCAATAAATCGAAGCAATAAAGATATTTTTGACCCAGTATGTTTTGCTAGTCTTGCATTTTCGATGCCTAATACTACAGAAGAGTCAAGTTTAGTTATTTTCATGATTAATTAACTCGGACCTGCAGCATAATTTTCAAACAAGTTAAAGGTCCCCTAGGCAAAAACATCTCACTATTTACTCACATTGTACAATGTATTTATATATCTACTTTGTTTTATTAGTATATATTTTACTTCATTTAAATTGGTCAGTCAGTCAGTTGCAACGTAGAACTTCGTACGTAAGTACATCAGTTCATGTCGCCATACCACATCAGCACAGAGATGTAATTGTCAATTCAAATCCAATATTAGAAGAGTTAGTAAGGGTATTAGAAGTAATCGGAGAGGTTAGGATAAGAAGATATAATTGAAGAAGTAATTTATCTGTTTATCTTTGTTTATCAGGATTGCTTACTCAAACGTCACTTCACCAACTTTAGTGTGAATAACTGTTAACTATCATAAAAGAACATATCACAAGAGCTTCCCAATTATAAAACTCGGAATGCATGAATTTATTCCTGATTACTTGCTAACAGTAGTCGAGCAGTCACGTACAGCGTAGAAACTTCCATATCTATGTATCGGTTCAATTCGCCATATGATATATGCATAGAGAGAGGAAATTATCTAAGCGAATCCCAATAGAGTAAAAATTTCAGCGGTTTCAGAAGTAGCAGAAAAGATTAGATATTTAAACTATGTGACGAAAGGATAGTATACAAAGAATGTTGTGGATCATCTCATCCAACACATTCAACCATCATTCACGGTAATTGCGTGAATCTTACATAATCAGTTTGAACCTACCCAAATGGCTCAGCCCAACGGTCACCGACTTCGTTAATTGGTTTGATATCGTGGTTAGACCGCCTCTAGCTTTCTCCTGACCGACGTTTACGCCATCCAACATCACCGTTCAAGATAACTAGTGGTTAGTCATCAACTACTCCTTTTAGCAACTGACGATTCGTTACATTGTCAACCGTCTCGACAATTGTTGTTTAATGTCGGCATTGTTCAATCGGTAGTTTTGTATAAGGGATCAATGCTTTGAAAATAACTATAAATAAACACTTGCCGCCTATAAATGCATGCCATCGACTTTCAAAAAGACTCGATTCACGGCTTTACATTGAAACTGAACTAACTTCTGCCCAGTATTACTCTTAGTATGTAAATGTTCAATGTCCGTGTTGAACTATCAAAATATCATCCTTTACCTACTAAATTTTGTGACTCAATGTGTTTCACTGCTTTGTCACTACCCACTATGTCGATGATAATTTGTATTGTAATTTAGTGAATTTGTGTGTTTATAATTTATTTCCCTAACATTTCGATTGCCGTTCAGCGTACAATCTTTAAATTATATGTTAAATGTTTCACATTACATTCAATGCATCGGCACCTGAACTAGTGATAGGGAATGAAGTAGTCGAGCGTGTCGACCGCTTCACTTATCTGGGGAGTCTCATCAGTGCTGATGGCCAGGTGACTGACGAAATCTCAGCACGGATACAGAAGGCTCGATTGACTTCCGCCAATCTGCGTCACGTATGGCGTAGGCGAGATGTCGTCCTACTATATGGCTGCGAAACATGACTGGTAAGAATTGAAGATATTCGTATGTTATGAGTGTTCGATTATAGATTTGTTCGAAGCATTGTTCGTATATCCTGAGTCAAGCGAGTAAGCAATGCTGTCATTAGGAAACGAGTACTAGGCAGAGATGGCAAATCATTAGATGAAGTATCGAAGCCTCATCAGTTGAGGTGGTTGGGACATGTTTTACGAATGCCCGACCTCTGACTTGCTCGACGAGCGATGTTTTGTAGTGTCGGAATAGGTTAGGAGAAATCTATGGGCGATCAAATCGAAATATGGCACTAGTGGACTGAGTCAGTTTTAGGATATTCATCAGATATCCTAAAGATATTATTTTTTGGGTGTAATTCTATTGGTCAATATTTAAGGTTGTCCTAACTATCAAGTTCACATACTTTAAAAGTTGTTTCCTATTGGTTAGTATTCACGATCGACCTAACTGTATAAATATGCATAGTTTGTAAAGTTTTATTATCCTTCTTCTTCTGCTGTACAAAGACTTCATATTTTCTGGGTGCTTGTATAATACACTTTCTACACCATATCAAGACTTCTACTTGGTGGTGCCTTGGGTCGCTCGGATTAGAGTAGCTTATCGTGTCACTGGGTCATTTGTCTTCGCTCTCTTTACCGACTAAGGTAAACTCGTAATAGTTCAATCGTATCAATTGACGAGCATAACAGTCATGTTGGCAAATGTAGACTACCTGGTTGGAATCCACTAGATGATAGTAACTAATTGTTAGAGACCTTGAATGACATGGCTCAAAATCGTTTGCAATGGCGCAATGGTGCATCCATCATTTGAGTTATGTCAAATTCTAACCATCAGAATTCCTCATTACCTCTATCTTTCTCTTTCTTTCTAAAGTCATCTCACTGGAATATACTTCTTGAATAATGTCCTCGAACTGACAATTGCTTCTGTATGCTAATGTGGTATTGCAGCCTGAACTTGTTTACTTACGTACGAAGTTCTACGTTGTAACTGATTGATTATTGGTTCGCTATACTTTGGTCATAGACAATCATGGTAATGGTATCAATTTTCAGCTTGTGTAGTGAATATTACAGCATTGTGTAAAAATCCCTAATTAACTAGCTTATACTCCTTCAATTTTAAGTCCGGGAAATTATTTATAAAATGTTCTTTCAATCGTTGGTGTTTATCGTAAGGAATGTTACATAATATGATGTTCGACTCTTTCCATTCGACTAGATTTTCTTGCGTAGTCGAAACTAGGTAAGTAATTGATTGTTTCCCAAGCAGTCTGATAGATACTAAGTGTTTGTACGTCCCAACGAAACTAGCATCGATACTTTCTACTTTCATTGATATAGTTAATGCTTCGAAGTTTCGTCTTTATGTTTTGAACCAGAGTTGTAGTACCATCTTGAACTAGTAGAAATACATCAGTGACATCCAGATTATTATCAACGTCATCATGATTCCGTTCTGTCAGACAAGTCGCGTCGATTCAGTCTGCATTAGCATCCGTTTCAGAGACACAAGACATATGCTCATCAATAGCATCGTCATCACACAACACTGTAGACTGGCTGTTACCATCAAACACTTTCTTCTCATCATCACTCGACTGACAGTCAACCGGAATAGGAACAGTTACAGTTGCACAACCTTGTGCATCTTCAATCAACTTAACATTCGTGACGAGGTCCAATGACGTCGAAACACTAGTAGGCTCATTCGATGAAGTTGATAGACTAGTCACTATAAGTGGACTGCTGACACTTTCTGTCTCCTTATTATCACTGTCACTACTAAGGTTCTGATGGCTACTATTTCCATTGCTAGTCATAGCATCCGAAAGAGAATGAGGTTTTGGCTTCTTTATAATAGTAGCATCATGCTGTCTCCTAGGCTTCTTGGCCTTTACAGTGCCACCATCACTTATCCTAGAATCTACTCCAGGTCCAGTTATATAATTTACCCTAAATGAAGGGTTCCGAAAATAGGCTTCATTCCGTTCAGACAATCCTGCCTGGGCCTTATTCATATTTACTGAACTCATTAACCTCTGATTACTCGAATCCAAATAACCGTTCCAGGCTTTTCGAGCAGCTGAGAGGCTTTTATCATCACACACTTCGGATCCATCTTGACGCCTACACTTTTCACCTTTTTCTTTCTTTTCTATACTTAGAAAAGCCATCTTATCTGTTACACCAACCGGCTTCTTACTAGGATACACATCAAGAGGTTTTACATCGTTACGGTCACATACTCGTCCTTCATCAGCGTATGCTTTCGTGATATAATTGACAACTCTCTTATCTTCCGAGCGTGCTTTAGGTAGAAACGAAAAATCCTCATGTCTCGCACGCAGACCACTAGTAGCTTCCGTATTATTTCCTGTTTTAGCCCGATAAGCTAATCTTCCAAACCTACTACAAGCTATCTTAGCACGAGACATAATAAATTCCGTCAATTCATTGAAATTAGGCTCTCTCTCCTCTTCGTCCCACTTGATTCCCAGCTCTGCCCACTGGGCTTGCATTCGACGAGGTAAGAGCCTGACTATTCGTTCTAAAGTAACCAAGGAATTAAGTTCTGTTGTGCAATTTAGCTGTTCTAAGGTTAAAGCAGCATTCTGCATTTTAATAGCCAAATTCGTCAATAATTCAGGATCATTAAAATCTGCGTTCCCACTTCTAAATAAGTCCTCTAAGGTTTCTCGCGCTATTACATGCGACTGTCCAAAGAGCTGTTTTAGAATGGCCTTAGCTCTCTTATATCCTGCTTGTGGATCCATTATAATACAACCTTCAATCGCATTTTTTGCTTTTCCCTTACAATAATGAATTAAATACAATAAACGAACTTGATTGTCTTTTATTCGGGGTTCTATAAACGTCTCTATTTGGCGCATAAATCTAAGGTAGTCGCGAGACTTTCCATCAAAATATGAAAGTTCAACCTTAGGTAGTTCTAAACCCTCTATCGATGTCTTAAGAGTCTGATGCGTCTCTGGTACCTTAGAACTCTCACTTAATCCTGGTTCCTTAATGCCTGCCAAAGGTGACTTCTTTCGGCTTGACATCATAAATGAAGTTCAATATAAGGAAGGTAACAAATACAAAATATAGTAATTCCACAGTTCAGTTCAAGAATATGATAAATGATCCGAATTTCTTCTTTCAAGAAAGTCTAGTGTCATAAACGATTAAAATTCCAAATGTTTCTTTATAATTCTTAAGAATCCAACTGTAATTGTTCTCCTTATCAAAAGGTAATAGATAATTCCAGAATATACAGGTTCATAGGAATATTTCCAGAATATAATCGTTCATAGAGATATTTCCAGAATATAAATGAATTTCTACAGTGGCCGTTCCAATGGGTTCCAGTAGGTGCACTCCTGTACGATTCTCCCAGTCCCAGGTCCAATCAAATCAAAAAGGACAAAAATTCTAGGAGAAAGCGTCTTATTTAAATAAAAACATGGAAATACAAAGCATTACCTGGAAATAATGCCTCTTCCAGGATACAATTACTCCGAAGAGTATCAGAAACAGTGATAGATAAGTGACGCTAAGTCCAGCGGCCACTGCATCAATCCAAATATGGCTGTAGCCATATTAAAGATCAAATTTAAACAACATATATACAGGTCAGAAGCAAACACGAAAACTTCAATATAAGTACAAAATATAGAAATAATAACAATATACAATGATGAAATCTCAAATTGGAATCAAATAAAATACCAAAAATGTCAACAGAAAAATTTCGTCATGTCATAGCAAAAATATGTAAACATGGAGGGATTTTCCAAAAAACAAAACATTCAAAAAGGATTCTACATGTACGTCCCAACGAAACTAGCATCGATGCTTTCTACTTTATGTTTTGACACAGAGTTGTAGTACCATCTTGAACTAGTAGAAATACATATACCGGATTTTGCATTGTTTGTAACTAATGACTTTGACGTAGTCCCAACCTCCATTTTCTCCCGGCCTATGCTGTACGGAGAATAACAGGCGTAAGTGGTTGGGTAGGATTACGACTTTTTCCATTATTGTTTTTCTTGTTTCCTTTCTACCATAGATTGAAGTCAAGGTGAAACCTGGTACACATAATTTAGAAGATGAAATTAACAAACAACTTGCTGATAAAGAACGTGTTGCAGCTGCTCTAGAAAATCCCGCTCTACTCAAACTAATGAATGATTGTTTAACAATTCAAAATGAATGTATTAGATATTTCACGTGACCTTGCTTATTCACTTGTTGATGCTCGTAAACAACAACGCATATATATTGACCAGTAGAATATCTGACTACTATTTTATGTATTCTTTTATACTGTCATAAATAGATCTTCGTTTGATCATAATTTTCAAAGATTTTGGATATACCCCATCAGTTTATCAAAGAAACGAGATGGTAGTAAGTGTACGAACTGCTGAAACAACAGAGTATTATTAAACAAAATGCCCTAATTCGCGATCATTAGGATGAATTTTGTAAAATTGGATGGTGTACCAACCTAATCGCGACACTACGGATCATTGTGGAACAATCAGTTGGATGGGATTCACTTCCATGAATCAACTTCCTTGCCTTTGAGAAAGTATTCGATACTGTGAACAGGTTGATATAATGAGGGCTTCTTCGACACTACGGTGTGCCTGAGAAATCACTCAGAATCCTATGGAATTTCTATGATGAACTCAACAGCAAAATTGTACATGGAGGGCAGCTCACAAGCTCATCCCAACTGATGACCGGTGTCATACCGAAGGTCCTGAGTTCGAATCCTGCGTGTAGCAGGAGTCGTGGATGACTTCTGCTAATGAGTCTCATACAAATACAGCCTATGTGAGGATTGACAATTTGGCACTGATGGGTAGACAAAGTGGGTAAGGCGAGGTCGAGTCAAGAAATATATAGCTTATTCTTTTGAGATACCGTTTTGTGGCATCTAGTCTGATTGCAGTCAATTCACAAAGCTAATGAATTGATAATTATTTGCTTTTTTTAAAAGTTTACTATTGATAACGTATTCAAGCATCATTTGAAATGAAGTCGAAAGGATTCTTTAGAATATTCAGAAATATGACTCATAAGTATTGTTCAAGACGTCTAACATAATGGTAACAGTTATATTGACACACACACTCTCTCATCCTTTCTCCACACAGAAAATGAGGCATACATGATAGATTGTAACACAAATAGGTCATTTCAGCAACTGATTGAATATATCAACTAATAAATAAAAATCAGTAGTTCAAAGCTCCAAGAAATAATAAACAGCGTTCAATTCAATTTATACTCTAAATCATGATTTGACACTGTGACACTACATCCTTTCATTGTAAATGATACATCGTTGTTTAAAAAAACATATTTTTATATCTGTAAATAGTGATTTGATGTAATTCAGGTGTATTAGTTACATAAAAAGGCGTTTTTATTTGAAATATTCATTAGAGGTCATAAATTTGTTTACATTTTGAATTGTCCTTTATATTGTGGATGAAGCTTAGATAGCAGTTTATTGTCAAAGTGATTTACATGATATGTAATACTTTGGCAAACAATAAATCAATTTTGTAGATCTTCTGCGTTAGAAAAACAATAATAAATTTCTCTTGGTTGAAATGAAGACCACATCCACATATATAATATTTTGTCTGACTATAAATTTTTTGTCATGCATTATCCAGTCGAGTTGGATATCTCTCCTTCTCTACTTCTCTTTGCTTTATTTCTATGCTTGTTGTTATTATGTCTGCATGAATGATCGCCTGAAATAAACTCATCCAACCGAATCCGTATTCGGCTTCTTATTACCACCGTCGCACAAACGGGGTTCGCCGAAGTATAATATACGGAAACCGTTGGGGAGATTTATTTCATAGTATACTCGAAGAAGTCATAGGTATTGGAGCCAGATAGTGGGCTACCAATGTGGTGAGCCCGACGTCGAATCTAACGCAGCCAACAGGATAAATTGCATATAGAAGAATGATTTCGGTCTGTTCATTTTGTAGTCGTCACTACTTATAACATAAAAGCTGAAAACTAGGAAGAAGGAGAAATCTAGTGATTCGTAATTTGAGATGCTGTACCGATATCGTGAGTGTTATACGTATAATGAGGCTTCAAAGATACCCCAATTGTCTCGTTCTGATTAAAGATGAACTGAGTTCGGAGAGGGTTGAAATGCTGTTCGCTAGGTCTCGAATATATCGTCCGACATGTGAATGGAAAATGTAGAATCCTTTTTGAATGTTTTGTTTTTTGCAAAATCCCTCCATGTTTGCATATTTTTGTTATGACATGACGAACTTTTTCTGTTGACATTTTTGGTATTTTATTTGATTCCAATTTGAGATTTCATCATTGTATATTGTTATTATTTCTATATTTTGTACTTATATTGAAGTTTTCGTGTTTGCTTCTGACCTGTATATATGTTGTTTAAATTTGATATAATATGGCTACCGCCATATTTGGATTGATGCAGTGGCCGCTGGACTTAGCGTCACTTATCTATCACTGTTTCTGATACTCTTCGGAGTAATTGTATCCTGGAAGGAGCATTAATTCCAGGTAATGCTTTGTATTTCCATGTTTTTATTTAAATAAGACGCTTTCTCCTAGAATTTTTGTCCTTTTTGATTTGTTTTGGACCTGGGACTGGGAGAATCGTACAGGAGTGCACCTATTGGAACCCATTGGAACGGCCACTGTAGAAATTGGAAATCAGTCCATTTACTGTCTGGAATTATTCCTAAGAACATTTATATTCTGGAATTATCTATTACCTTTTGATAAGAAGACCAATTACAGTTGGATTCTTAAGAATTATAAAGACACATTTTTAAATTTAATCGTTTATGACACTGAACTTTCTTGAGAGAAGAATTTCGGATTATTTATCGTATTTTCGTATTCGAACTGTATCTTGGAGGAAGAAATTTTGATCTTGGACATATCTTCTTGAACTGATCTGTGGAAATACTATATTTTGTATTTGTTATTTTTCTTCCATTGAAATTCATTTATGATGTAAAGTCGCAAGAAATCAAATATGAGGAGGGTGGAAGAGCTCGACGGATCCCAGAACGCTAAGCAAGTAGTTAATGATGAATTTTTTATGGGTAAACCATATGTTATGTCTGATACTTATTATTGTAAATCACCTTTGGCAGGCATTAAGGAACCAGGATTAAGTGAGAGTTCTAAGGTACCAGAGACGGATCAGATGCTTAGGACGCCTATAGTAGGCTTAGAACTACCTAAGGTTGAACTTTCATATTTTGATGGAAAGTCTCGCGACTATTTTAGATTCATGCGTCAAAAAGAAACGTTTATAGAACCAAGGGTAAAAGATGACCAAGTTCGTTTATTGTATTTAATTCATTATTGTAAGGGAAAAGCAAAAAAATGCGATTGAATGTTGTATTATTATGGATCCACAAGCAGGATATAAGAGAGCTAAGGCCATTCTAAAACAGCTCTTTGGACAGTCGCATGTAATAGCCCGAGAAACCTTAGAGGACTTATTTAGAACTGGGAACGCAGATTTTAATGATCCTGAATTATTGACGAATTTGGCTATTAAAATGCAGAATGCTGCTTTAACCTTAGAACAGCTAAATTGCACAACGGAACTTAATTCCTTGGTTACTTTAGAACGAATAGTCAGGCTCTTACCTCGTCGAATGCAAGCCCAGTGGGCAGAGCTGGGAATCAAGTGGGACGAAGAGGAAAGAGAGCCTAATTTCAATGAATTGACGGAATTTATTATGTCTCGTGCTAAGATAGCTTGTAGTAGGTTTGGAAGATTAGCTTATCGGGCTAAAACAGGAAATAATACGGAAGCTACTAGTGGTCTGCGTGCGAGACATGAGGATTTTTCGTTTCTACCTAAAGCACGCTCGGAAGATAAGAGATTTGTCAATTATATCACGAAAGCATACGCTGATGAAGGACGAGTATGTGACCGTAACGATGTAAAACCTCTTGATGTGTATCCTAGTAAGAAGCCGGTTGGTGTAACAGATAAGATGGCTTTTCTAAGTATAGAAAAGAAAGAAAAAGGTGAAAAGTGTAGGCATCAAGATGGATCCGAAGTGTGTGATGATAAAAGCCTCTTAGCTGCTCGAAAAGCCTGGAACGGTTATTTGGATTCGAGTAATCAGAGGTTAATGAGTTCAGTAAATATGAATAAGGCCCAGGCAGGATTGTCTGAACGGAATAAAGCCTATTTTCGGAACCCTTCATTTAGGGTAAATTATATAACTGGACCTAGAGTAGATTCTAGGATAAGTGATGGTGGTACTGTAAAGGCTAAGAAGCCTAGGAGACAACATGATGCTACTATTATAAGAAGCCTAAACCTCATGCTCTTTCGGATGCTATGACTAGCAATGGAAATAGTAGCCATCAGAACCTTAGTAGTGACAGTGATAATAAGGAGACAGAAAGTGTCAGCAGTCCACTTATAGTGACTAGTCTATCAACTTCATCGAATGAGCCTCCTAGTGTTTCGACGTCATTGGACCTCGTCACGAATGTTAAGTTGATTGAAGATGCACAAGGTTGTGCAACTGTAACTGTTCCTATTCCGGTTGACTGTCAGTCGAGTGATGATGAGAAGAAAGTGTTTGATGGTAACAGCCAGTCTACAGTGTTGTGTGATGACGATGCTATTGATGAGCATATGTCTTGTGTCTCTGAAACGGATGCTAATGCAGACCGAATCGACGCGACTTGTCTGACAGAACGGAATCATGATGACGTTGATAATAATCTGGATGTCACTGATGTGACAAATGAGTTACCGACGATGACGAATACTGATCAAACCTCCTCTGTATCAGGAGATGGAAGGATAAATATTGATCCCACGTCATGCTACTTAAAGTCTTCTGGAGACGATGAAATGTCAAAATTGGAGATCCCACCCTTGCATATTATCTATGGGTCAAGAATTTCTGTTGATAAGTTAGCATCACGGACTTCATTGTATCTGCTGATCGGAGCAAGTGGTGGTGGATTGGCGACTCGTCCCCATGATAGGGAATGTAGTTCCCGGATAGGATATGACCAGTTTTACGACGTGTTGTACATGTTCGTGTGGGTTAATTGGGTAAGGTTTATACTACCGTTAGGTCATGCCACGATAGATAGGGGAATCAAGGGCCTGATGGGAAAGTATAGGTACCTAGTTAGCACGATAGGTCATATCCATGTTGGATGGCGGGTAGGCGTACTGCTGTAAGTCCTACACGTTCTTCCGGTGTGGATTAGGGGATAACTGGGAACCTAAAATAGAAGTGTCATTAACGCTTGCTCTTTTTGCATGGAGGGATTTTGCGGGCCGGTGTAGAATCCTTTTTGAATGTTTTGTTTTTTGCAAAATCCCTCCATGTTTACATATTTTTGTTATGACATGACGGACTTTTTCTGTTGACATTTTTGGTATTTTATTTGATTCCAATTTGAGATTTTATCATTGTATATTGTTATTATTTCTATATTTTGTACTTATATTGAAGTTTTCGTGTTTGCTTCTGACCTGTATATATGTTGTTTAAATTTGATCTTTAATATGGCTACAGCCATATTTGGATTGATGCAGTGGCCGCTGGACTTAGCGTCACTTATCTGTCACTGTGTCTGATACTCTTCGGAGTAATTGTACCCTGGAAGTGGCACTATTTCCAGGTAATGCTTTGTATTTCCATTTTTTAATTAATAAAGATGCTTTCTCCTAGACTTTTTGTCCTTTTGAATTGGTTGGGACCCGGAACTGGGAAAATCGTACAGGAGTGCCCCTATTAGAACCCACTGGAACGGCCACTGTAGAAATTCGAAATCAGTCCATTTACAGAAGGATTACTGTGAAGCTAGTTGGTTCGAAAAAATTTTGTAGTTCGGACCATGACGTACTTGACTGCAAGACTTGAGCACAAATACGACATGAAGCCCTGCATTGTAACGTTTTCAGGTTAACTCGATAAACCAGACTGACCTGAATACTTTCAAATGTGAACTCTCAGGTAGTTTATCAAGGCAAACGGGTGTCCTGTGAGTCTACATCAATCTCAAACTGACATCATCCACATTTCGATCATCGTCCTTCACTAGTTGATAGCATTTCACCCTCACACTAGTCCTTTCGCTGATCTGGTATGCGTGAGTTGTACCTTGAATAAGGTTATGGATTAAAATTATGAAGACTGAGGACAATCTCCAACTAAATTTATCACGTTTCACAATCTTAAAATGATGAACTGCAATTCATATTCCTTAATAGTTAGCAGCTATTTGTCCTCTTTTTGACAAACCGAGTAAATAATCAAGCTCTCATAACTGACTGCCTAATCGAATGGCAAAATAAACCTGTTGAGGAGGTTAGATCTACAAAACTCACTTGGGAATTGTCCTTATTTTGTAATATATTTCTGAAATTTTGAATTTTTAATTTTCTCACATAAGACGATTAGTTAACATTCAGCATATATTTCCCACTTGAAAAATCCTTGACTGTCATTAGTGGATGGTTTATTTTAGTACGCTATTTTGTGGCTCTCCTATCACTGTATAAATAAGCCTGATTTGTGTGCTTAGCAACCTCGTATCTTCTGGGTGCTTGTAGAATACATTCTCTACTCCTTATCAATACTTCTTGCTTTAGTTAGCGGGGCCTGGAACAATCGGTTAAGAATAGCCTATCCTGACACTGCATCATATATCTGCTCTCCGTTTACCGAATAAAGTGAACTCGAAGAAGTCTCAAGCATATCTATTGACGAGCATATCAAAGCCAAACACCCTACAAACTGTAGCATCAGCGGCGTCTCTACAGATGATGATCACAACACCAGTGAACGTTTCTCTTCGTACAGTAATAATGTGAATTTGTAATTTCTAATGATTGATATGAACGACTGAAATCGATCAGCTTCGATTTCCTGCTGTGCATTTTCATCGAATTGTCTCGCAGCATTATGCTTCCCTTTTTAGAAACCATTTTTATGTGGCTAACATTTTAATACACCACTTACATACATTCCCACTTTGTGATTCAAGCAAATTCATCGCATGAGTCTTCGAATTGTATGAAATAAATTTCCTTGATTGTATTCCACTGCTTGTCTCACATAGTGGGTAGATTCAGCGAGATGCATGAGAGTGAGGCTGTTGAACAGAAGTATTTTCAAGACGATGGATGAATAATTAATAACTATCTTATATTCAAATATGACAAAATTCACCGTTACAGTTGAAATTTACATTGCTCCATTTTTAAATAAATTCAAATTTTGTGTTTTGTTCAATTACACAGATCATTCTTTCATCCACAAAGCCTATTGTTCTATCCGATAGAATTCTAGAATCCATTAAAAATAAAGCCCACATTACTCATCACTGTCATTAATTTCCTTCGACATTCTCATCTGATAAGAATTAATTCATGATTATTAGACCGAAATTGTTATTCCTACATTCTAATGCTGATTTTGTACAACTTGATTTATATTGTTTGTTTAAAACTTTCCTATTTATTTTTGATATGCATGTTCATACTACTTTTGATAGTTTGTTATTTTAGTAAACATTTTACGATATAATTCTATTCTATCAGTAACAGTGTATTGTATATAACATACGATAATATCTCTGTACAATTCGATATATCCTAATGCATATTTCATTTCGATTTTCTTCTAATCAATGCGTGATTGTTCATTGAAATATCTACTACTAGCACTAGTAATAATAATAAGAATAATAAATACAAAACTAGTATTGAATTATCGTGATCAACACTTTCTATGGTATATGAAAGTAGACAATAAATCATCACTAGTTTTCCTCGATATAAGGCAACATTGAAATGTTTAATATTCGACTGCCAAAAACGTCACTTGTTGTAAGCAGTAAGTATGTGGTAGCCAATCAATTCTCAACAAACTTAGAAGTAGGGCTACATTGCTCCGCTTCATATCACCATAATTCATAGTACCACATTTTAAGCAAAAATAAACAAATAGTAATGAATTTATCATGACTATATCGAAAATATTCGAAAGTATTTTGATGCAATGATGTGTTGTTAAATATGCAAGTCGAAATGAGATTGGGTGGACTCACAGTTCCAAGATTGTTGAAAATCAACAAACTGGTTTAGATAAGTTCAATAAGAATATATTTGAGTGATAACTGATAGTTAGCACAGGTTCAAAAAAAAACACTACTTCAATTCATTAAAATGTTCATTTAGAGATAGATTTTCTGTACAAAAGTAAGTATTACAATTATTCAGTCAGTATAACCGAACAGATAGGAAATGTATCAACCGAATAAGGAAGTTCGCTGACGTACAACAGGCTTGATAGTGGTGATCAGTATAAGGAAATATACTTATGTAAAATTTGCTTTGATAAATGATCGGATTAGAATGGTACATTTATTGGCCGGCTAAGCGTAGATTGCTTTGTGATGTAACCAGTACAATGACATTTGATTACGGTAACAGACAAAATTACCTTACCTGACACTCATGGTCATATGATGTAAACGCATAAAATCGTATTGATGTATACTCTCAATTTATCACGTTGAGAGTTTTCACTAGGCAGCAGTAAATATCTAAGCAAGGAACCGATGACTTGTTCTGAATATTTCAATCATATTGTCCAATATAAAGACGGGAAATGATGATTTATGATCGCTGTACATTTTTTATGCATTCAACTATGAACCACTTCAACCTATATGATGATAAATAGTAACACAGAAATCGTTGGCATACGAGGATATAGTTGAAACAAAACTGACAGAGGCAGATGGTGGTTTATTGTTGAAATAAAGCATATTGTGTAATATGTGTCGATCGTAATTATGCTACTAGTTTGTTAACGCATAATCTTGTTCTTGTATTAACAAAGCTTATCATACAAGTTCACTGCAGTTCAATAAATCGGAGTGTTAATTGACGGTCTATCAATTCGGACAAATCGCATTTACACTAATGATGTTACAGAAAGTAAAGTAAAGCGTGTAGCAGAAATAGTGTTGAAAAACGGTTGTTCATTTATTTTCACAAACCAATAGAGAAGCATCAATGAGACATGAATGTTGAGGCTCTGAAACCCGAATGACGTATAATTATCAGCGCAACTATTCAGAGGTGACTCAAATAGTCTTAAGTTAACACGAACGCTTAAGTGGCAATAGAATCTAAGTGAAACTTAACTCAAGATCACAGGGTAAATCGTAATTGCTCGGTTGTAGGGAGACGAAATCATGAAAAGCCATTTTACTCGACTCCAGTTATTACCATTATTCATGTGATGATTGAAAAATAAAACCATGCATACATGTGGCTGTGTTAGGACGTAGTAACGGCTAAACACAATCGGTAATCGGGCTGCTATAAATTTTCCGAAACACATCAAAACTAAACATCCAAACCAGTGTATTCGTGTACTGCACTATACTGGTGCATCGAATAGATAAATCCTGATTAAATTACAACAACAATGATAGGACAATGCATCTTGTTATTGGGAAGTTGACAAACAATCGCAATTCAATGAAGGCAAGAAATTCACAGATACGTAAGGCAGTAACTTAGGATGCGAATAATGGACCAATAATGGACAATTCAAACGGCCCATTTATCTGCAATTGTTTCTCATCCATCTTTTATGCAAATTAACTTTCTGTGGTTATCAATGAGCGCCGTTCACTGGCACGTCTCATGCGAATTCCTGTAGAATACTTTTTGAATGTTTTGTTTTTTGGAAAATCCCTCCATGTTTACATATTTTTGCTATGATATGACGGACTTTTTCTCTTGACATTTTGGTACTTTATTTGATTCCAATTTCAGATTTTATCATTGTATATTGTTATTCCTTCTATATTTTGTACTTATATTGAAGTTTTTGTGTTTGCTTCTGAACTGTACGTATGTTGTTTAAATCTGATATAATATGGCTACCGCCACATTTTCGGACGGACGCAGTGGCTGCTGGACTTAGCTTCACTTATTGGTTATTGTGTTGGATACTCTGCGGAGTAATTTAACCCTGGAAGAAACACAATTTCCGTAAGGCTTTGTATTTCCATTTTCTAATAATACAGAGACGTTTTCTCACAGAATTTTGTCCTTTTTTGAATTGGTTGGGACCCGGGACTAGGAAAAGCGTACAGGAGTGCTTCTATTGGAACCAAATGGGACAGCCACTGTCGAAATAAATTTACAGTCTGGAAATTTTTCTATCCTGGAATTATCTATTACGATTGCAGTTGGATTATTAAGAATTATAAAAAAACATTTGGAATTTTAATCGTTTATCACACTAGATTTCCTTGGAGGAAGAAGTTGGATCATTTATCGTATTTTTCAACTGAACTGTGGAATTACTCTATTTTGTATCTGTTACCTTTTCTACTGAACTTTATTTATAATGTCAATCAGAAAAAAATCACACATGAGGAGGGTGGAAGAGCTCGACGGATCACAGGGCTCTAGGCAAGTCGTTAATGATAACTTTTATGGGTAACCCACATGTTATGTCTGATATTTATTATTGTAAGTCATCGATAGAGGGTTTAGAATTACCTAAGGTTGAACTCTCATTTTTTGATGGAAGTTCTCGCGACTATTTTAGGTTCATACGACAAATAGAGACGTTTATAGAACCCCGAATAAAAGACAATCAAGTTCGTTTATTGTATTTAATTCATTATTGTAAGGGAAAAGCAAAAAATGCGATTGAAGGCTGTATTATTATGGATCCACAAGCAGGATATAAGAGAGCTAAGGCCATTCTAAAACAGCTCTTTGGACAGTCGCATGTAATAGCGCGAGAAACCTTAGAGGACTTATTTAGAACTGGGAATGTAGAATTTAATGATCCTGAATCATTGACGAACTTGGCTATTATAATGCAGAACGCTGCTTTAACCTTAGAACAGCTCAATTGCACAACGGAACTTAATTCCATGGATACTTTAGAACAAATAGTCAGGCTCTTACCTCGTCGAATGCAAGCCCAGTGGGCAGAGCTAGTATTCAATTGGGACGAAGAGGAGAGGGAGCCTAATTTTAATGAGTCTGTGACTGTTTATGCTGCATTATTGATAAATGAGAATTTCATCTTCGAGTTCAAGATATTCCAGTGGTTCGTTGATCATCAGTCACTTTCAAACAACAAATATCAGTGTATGTAGAAAACCATGTAATGAATTTTATAAGCACATAGAGAGCTAAAAGTGACAGAGTTCAAACTGCCTATCCATTTCACATTCAGATGGTTCACAGATATGACTTGATTTTCATCACAGACTGTAAGATGTACTTTTTCAGGCCAGGTATAATCCAATTCTGTGGTTTTGTTATTGTGTCCTTTCAGCCATACAACGTTGTGTTGAGTTGGATAGGCGGTAGTGCACAATCCTACTACTATCTGTACAGAAAATCGTTTGGCCATTTTGATACGCACTAATACACAGTGTTAACATATCACGTCTGCTCACAAAATAACACGTAATAGTTCGATTGCAGGGAGACGAAATCATGAAAAGTCATTTTACTCGACTCCAGTTATTACCATTATTCATGTGATGATGAAAAATAAAACCATGCATACATGTGGCTGTGTTAGGACATATTAACGGCTAAACACAATCGGTAATCGGGTGCTATGAATTTTCCGAAACACATCGAAACTAAACATCCAAACCAGTGTACTGCACTATACTGGTGCATTGAATAGATAAATCCTGATTGTAAATTACAACAACAATAATAGGACAATGCATCTTGTTATTGGGAAGTTCACAAACGATGGCAATTCAATGAAGGCGAGAAATTCACAGATACGTAAGGCAGTTAACTTAGATGCGAATAATGGACAAATAATGGACAATTCAAACGGCCAGTTTATCTGCAATTTTTCATCCATCTTTTATGCAAATTAAACTTTCTGTGGTTATCAATGAGCGGCGTTCACTGGCCACGTCTCATGCGAATTCCTAGGTTGTCTGAGTCAGTCAATCTGTGACTGTTTATGCTGCATTATTGATAAATGAGAATTTCATCTTCGAGTTCAAGATATTCCAGTGGTTCTTTGATCATCAAACACCAAATATCAGTGTATGTAGAAAACCATGTAATGAATTTTATAAGCACATAGAGAGCTAAAAGTGGCACAGTTTAAACTGCCTATCCATTTCACATTCAGATGGTTCACAGATATGACTTGATTTTCATCACAGACTGTAAGATGTACTTTTTCAGGCCAGGTATAATCCAATTCTGTGGTTTTGTTATTGTGTCCTTTCAGCCATACAACGTTAATCACGGTGCACTAACACGGAAATATTTGACCTACAATAACACCCATATTGTATTTAACTTAAATTGCATAGTGACAGACTGTAAGATGTACTTTTTCAGGCCAGGTATAATACATTTATATGGTTGTGTTATTGTGTCCTTACAACCATACAATGTATATGCCAAATGTGTTTAATCACGTTGCATTATTGTGTAAATATTTGACTTTCATGATCGCCCATACTGTATTTAAATTAAAGTGCATATTGATAGTGCAAAGTGGTGCTATTTAATAATAATGCAATTATCGGAACTATGATATAATCCAATGGTATGTCATAATCCAATTATGTGGTTGAGTAAATATGTACTCAACACTATATACTATTGCTAAGTTAATAATTTTGTTAATCACGGTGCATAATTGTGGAAATATTTGACCTTCAAAACATCTATTTTGCATTGCAATGAGCTTCCATATTCTAATTATGTAGGTTTATTGATGAAAAACAATTTTCACCAGAATAATTGTGATAACTTTGTTGGTGATATGCAATTCATTTAGTGGAGATTTGTTTCAGGTATGTGTGTGTTTGCCTAACAGAAGTGAATTAAATTGGATGACAAATCGTCACAAATACAATTTTCTACTCATTATGAATTGTAGCTGAATATAACAAGCTGCCTTTGCCCGGAATATATCAGTTGTGTTGAAATCGCACACATGTGTCAAGGTATTATTGCAAGGCCTGAAGACACTCTGAATAAACTGAAAGATTGTAATGCTCATTTTATCAGAACTGTCAATTAGAATGAATATGAATTACTAACAGAATTTGTAATATTCGAATTCAGGCTGAACATTGAAATTGGTATGTTTGTCTCGGTAGATCATCCCGTGAACGTGTTTACGTGGTATCTATTTGTTTCGAAACTACCTTCATTGTTCTATCGGTCAAGTTCACTCTCGAATGATTGTATTTACTCACATGCATTGGCAGAATTTCATGAAAATCTAAATGTATTTGTAGAATTCTTTTTGAATGTTTTGTGTTTTTGGAAAATCCCTCCATGTTTACATATTTTTGCTATGACATGATGGACTTTTTCTCTTGACATTTTTGGTATTTTATTTGATTCCAATTTGAGATTTTATCATTGTATGTTGTTATTCTTTCTATATTTTGTACTTATATTGAAGTTTTTGTGTTTGCTTCTGAACTGTACATATATTGTTTAAATCTGATATAATATGGCTACCGCCACATTTTTGGACGGACGCGGTGGCTGCTGGACTTAGTGTCACTTACTAGTTATTGTGTTGGATACTCTGCGGAGTAATTTAACCCTGGAAGAAACACAAATTCCGTAAGACTTTGTATTTCCATTTTATAATAATATAGAGACGTTTTCTCCTAGAATTTTGCCCTTTTTGATTTGGTTGGGACCCGGAACTAGGAAAAACGTACAGGAGTGTTTCTTTTGGAAACAATTGGGACAGCCACTGTCGAAATAAATCTACAGTCTGGAATTTTCTTCTTTCGTGGATTATACTTTGGAAATATTCATCTGAACATATATATTTTGGAACTATTCGGATTATTAAGAATTATAAAGAAACATTTGGAATTTTAATCGTTTATCACACTAGACTTCCTTGGAGAAAGAAGTTGGATTATTCATCGTAATTTTGCACTGAACTGTGGAATTACTCTATTTTGTATCTGTTACCTTTTCTACTGAACTTTATTTATGATGTCAAGCAAAAAAAATCACACATGAGGAGGGTGGAAGAGCTCGACGGATCACAGGGCTCTAGGCAAGTCGTTAATGATAACTTTTTTATGGGTAACCCACATGTTATGTCTGATATTTATTATTGTAAGTCATCTATAGAGGGTTTAGAACTACCTAAGGTTGAACTCTCATTTTTTGATGGAAGGTCTCGCGACTATTTTAGGTTCATACGACAAATAGAGACGTTTATAGAACCTCGAATAAAGGATGATCAAGTGCGTTTATTGTATTTAATTCATTATTGTAAGGGAAAAGCAAAAAATGCGATTGAAGGCTGTATTATTATGGATCCACAAGCAGGATATAAGAGAGCTAAGGCCATTTTAAAACAGCTCTTTGGACAGTCGCATGTAATAGCGCGAGAAACCTTAGAGGACTTATTTAGAACTGGGAATGTAGAATTTAATGATCCTGAATCATTGACGAACTTGGCTATTAAAATGCAGAACGCTGCTTTAACTTTAGAACAGTTAAATTGTACAGCTGAACTTAACTCTATGGCTACTTTAGAACGAATAGTAAGGCTCTTACCTCGTCGAATGCAAGCCCAGTGGGCAGAGCTAGTAATCAAGTGGGACGAAGAGGAGAGAGAGCCTAGTTTCAATGAATTGACGGAATTTATTATGTCTCGTGCTAAGATAGCTAGTAGTAGGTTTGGAAGATTAGCTTATCAGGCTAAAACAGGAAATAATCCGGAAGCTACTAGTGGTCTGCGTGCGAGACATTCGGATTTTTCGTTTCTACCTAAAGCACGCTCGGAAGATAAGAGATTTGTCAATTATATCACGAAAGCATACGCTGATGAAGGACGAGTATGTGACCGTAACGATGTAAAGCCTCTTGATGCGTGTCCTAGTAAGAAGCCGGTTGGTGTAACAGATAAGATGGCTTTTCTAAGTGTAGAAAAGAAAGAAAAAGGTGAAAAGTGTAGGCATCAAGATGGATCCGAAGTGTGTGATGATAAAAGCCTCTTAGCTGCTCGAAAAGCCTGGAACGGTTATTTGGATTCGAGTAATCAGAGGTTAATGAGTTCAGCAAATATGAATAAGACCCAGGCAGGATTGTCCGAACGGAATAAAGCTTATTTTCGGAACCCTTCAGTTAGGGTAAATTATATAACTGGACCTAGAGTAGATTCTAGGATAAGTGATGGTGGTACAGTAACGGCTAAGAAGCCTAGGAGACAACATGATGCTACTATTACTAAGAAGCCTGAACCTCATGCTCTTTCGGATGCTACGACTAGCCATGGAAATAGTAGCCATCAGAACCTTAGTAGTGACAGTGATAATAAGGAGATAGAAAGTGTCAGCAGTCCACTTATAGGGACTAGTTTATCAACTTCATCGAATGAGCCTCCTAGTGTTTCGACGCCATCGGACCTCGTCACGAAGGTTAAGTTGATTGAAGATGCACAAGGTTGTGCAGCTGTAACTGTTCCTATTACGGTTGACTGTCAGTCGAGTGACGATGAGAAGAAAGTGTTTGATGGTAACAGCCAGTCTACAGTGCTGTGTGATGACGATGCTATTGTTGAGCATATGTCTTGTGCCGCGGAAACGGATGCTAATGCAGAACGGAATCATTTAGACGTTGATAATAAACTGGATGTCACTGATGTGACAAATGAGTTACCGACGATGATGAATACTGTTCAAACCTCCTCTGCATCAGGAGATGGAAGGATAAATATTGATCCTACGTCATGCTACTTAAAGTCTTCTGGAGACGATGAAATGTCAAAATTGGAAATCCCACCCTTGCATATTATTTATGTGTCAAAAACTTCTGTTGATAAGTTAGCATCACGGACTTCATGGTATCTGCTGATCGGAGCAAGTGGTGGTGGATTGGCGACTCGTCCCCACGATAGAGAATGTAGTCCTTGGATAGGATATGACCAGTTTTGCGACGCGTTGTTCATGTTCGTATGGGTTAATTGGGTAAGGTTTATACTACCGTTAGGTCATTCCACGATAGATAGGGGAATCAAGGGCCTGATGGGAAAGTATAGGTACCTAGTTAACACGATAGGTCATATCCATGTTGGATGGCGGGTAGGCGTACTGCTGTAAGTCCTACACGTTATTCCGGTGTGGATTAGGGGATAACGGGGAACCATGAATAAAGTGTCATTAACGCTTGCTCTTTTTGCATGGAGGGATTTTGCGGGCCGGTGTAGAATTCTTTTTGAATTTTTTGTGTTTTGGAAAATCCCTCCATGTTTACATATTTTTGCTATGACATGATGGACCTTTTCTCTTGACATTTTTGGTATTTTATTTGATTCCAATTTGAGATTTTACCATTGTATGTTGTTATTCTTTCCATATTTTGTACTTATATTGAAGTTTTTGTGTTTGCTTCTGAACTGTACATATATTGTTTAAATCTGATATAATATGGCTACCGCCACATTTTTGGACGGACGCGGTGGCTGCTGGACTTAGTGTCACTTACTAGTTATTGTGTTGGATACTCTGCGGAGTAATTTAACCCTGGAAGAAACACAAATTCCGTAAGACTTTGTATTTCCATTTTATAATAATATAGAGACGTTTTCTCCTAGAATTTTGTCCTTTTTTGAATTGATTGGGACCCGCGACTAGGAAAAACGTACAGGAGTGTTTCTATTGGAAACAATTGGGACAGCCACTGTCGAAATAAATCTACAGTATTCATGAATCAGTGTTCTGTCTGCAGAAAGTCACACTGCACTTCATGAAACACACAATCAATTATCAAAGAAGCACTTTTATAACAGGGTGTAATTGAAAGTATACCACTGTGAGTAGCTATAAACATGTACCAATACATACGTCTTCAAACCCATTGTCCATGCGCGTCAATCAATATCAGCTGGTTAAAATATTTTCGTCAATTCAGTTAGAACGAGACTTGTTCAAATTCATTCTCGAATGATCCCGTCGACACCGATTTCCTTGGTACTAGTGAACGAGCAGTGATGAACAAATCCAGTGTATTTACATAGCCAGATTGTATGAGTTCGAACAAGGAGTTAGAACTCACTCGTTCATTGTACGTATCAATATCAAGTTTAAATTTGATAGTTTCGAAGTAATAATAATACTGACCGAAGAATCATGGCAGTTTAGTAATATCACGATCGGTAGTAATTTGAAATTTTGACGTTTGTGATCTAAAACGAGTCACCTGTTCAAAGTGACTACATGAATAACCGACACAAAATAACACAAGCATAAATAATAAAGTAGAATTAAAGCAGAATAGTTTAAGAGCAATCGAATGATGATAGGTATGAACCTATCGAAGTCATCTGACTTTCTTACAAGTGGATTCATCGTGAGAACTAATAGTGCTTCAACAGGAGTGCATGAAGGACTCACTATGACATCATCAAATAGTTATTTCAATGATAATAAGCTGGCTATTTCCTGTTCATTCATCACCATACCTTCATTATTAGAATGTGTAGCTTCGTTTGTACGCAATATCGATGTTTGTGTGTGTGCGTGTGGAGTATTTCTACAATGATGCAGAGTAATTTACAAAAGTGTTGAATTTAAATTGCATGGTACTAAGCGCACATTAACACAATCTCTTAATTATATTACATCTGACCTAACAAGGTACATTCATCAATCTGTGATAAAAATCACCTCACATCTGCAAGCCATCTCAATGTGAACTGTGTATTTGTTTAGTAATAATGTTATTTTTAGCTCTCTCTATATTTATACATATGTTTGGTAAAATTCAGACACAAACGTGTTAAAAACCTACATGAAGTGCATAAGCAAATGGGAGAAAATGATGATCTCTCTGCTGCGTGTAGGTACCAAAACCTCTGTCCTTTGATTAACAAACGCATGAAAAAGGACTCAGATCGCAAAATTCATCCTACACCACATGATGGTCAGACTTATTATGGCGACCCCGTTAGTTGTGAACTTTATGGTACATGGTCCTCCCTCAACCAGAACACATCTTTTACTCCTGAAACTATCATTAAATATAAGTATAAGAATAATCCCTGTATCATCAAATTCGATCTTAGCAATATTCAAGCCACCATTAAAGACCTCAAACCTAATGGCAGCTGTTGTGCGGATGAGATACCTTCCATAATTTTTAAAATGGAAGGACCGAACCTTCCGTAGATTTCTCTAAATATTTTACATTGTCCCTAGAGTTTGGTACGTACCCCGAATCGTAGAAGTCGACTCATTATGTCCCAGTACATAAATCTGGACGGAAAGCCTCATTCAAAACTACAGGCCGATTATTATCACCACAGTTATATCACAACAAGGTGAACAAAAACATCTAGTAATCGTGTATTGTATTTTGATATAAAAAAGGCTTTTGATGAGGTATCTCATAATCTCTTGATAAACAGAATTCAGTCCGTCAAGATTACTGACCACCTGTTGCAATGGATTAGGTCGTTCCTCACGAATAGATATCAGATTATCAAATTCAAATCTAATACATCTACACCTCGAGAAATTACCAGTGGTGTTGTGCATGGCAGTGTTTTGGGTTCACTGCCTTTCATAATCTACATCAACAGCATATACAGTTGTTTCCACTCCGGCAAAACGTACCTCTGTTTTAGGAAATTTGTTGCACACAATCCAGCATGAACTCAATATTGTAGATTTCTGATGTAAGCAATGAGACCTAGAACCTAATACTGAGAGATGTGGCTGGATGAGTTTTGGAGACACGTCTTCCAAAACAGATCTCACTCTCAACAAGAATGTACTGCCCAAACTCACATTATTCGCACAGCCTTAACTTCTCTGAACATATCTTCAATCAAATTTGACGAATGAGAGGAATGATTGGTTTCATCTTTCGTAACTTCCTTCGAAGAAAATCCAGAACAGTTATCTACCAAACATGCGTAAGACCTATTGCTGAATACTGCTCTTTCTTATTTTCCAACTTACGCCTGTCTGATATATTGAAGCTTGTAGGGATGCAAAGGAATTTCATTAGTTAAGTCCTAGATCATAGATCCCTGATTGACTATCCATCCTGATGTAACGAACTTGGACTTGATCCATTATGAAAAAGAAGGCTTAAGTCCATTCTAATACTTTACTTTAAACTCTTGCACAAGATCACAAACTCCTCTTGTAATTTAGTCCTTATCCAAGGACCATGTATACATAACCTTCGAGATAAAGTATCTATCTATCTATCAATCTTGAGAAGTATAAATCCAAAACTCGAGAAGACTTCTTCCTCACTAGGTGTGCACTTATATGGAACAGGCTTCCCTCAAAAAGTGGGTTACATGAATTTTTACAACATCTTAATGAAGTTCTCAGTTGCACTGACTCATCTGCACGCGTGAACTCACTCGCACACTGCTTTCACATTATTGGCTCTGCATACAGCTAAACTAGAATGAACTCAGTGCTGCGTTTTATTTGGTTATTTTCAGCCCCCTGAGTAGCATTAAATTTTTCTAGCTGAATATAAATCTCTTTTTGGAAAATCCGTCCATGTACACATATTTATGTAATGTTGTGACTGACTCTTCTGTTCGATATTTTGGTACTCTGTTTGATTCCATTTTGAGATATTATCATTTGTATCTTGTTATTATTTCTATATCTTGTACTTATATTGAAGTTTCCATGTTCCTTCTGAATTATACATATGTTGTTTACATTTGATATTTAATATGGCTATAGCCATATTCGGATTTGATACTCTAGCAGTAACGGACTGGAAGCACTTATTCTTCCAGCAACCTCCCAACCAATTGTGGTCCTGGACTAGGTGAGACGCATATGAACCAATACTATTCGAGTTAAAAGCGAACTGCAACAGTAATTATTATATTCAATCGTTGAAAAAGAATATTTGAGGAAGGATGCTTTGGATGTTTTCTCGTTTGGAAGAGGATATATTGATATTTTACTGTCAAATGTTTCTTAACGATATTTGGAGAAAAGTCTTTTGGATATCTCATTGCATCAGTACAAACGCTTACTAATCTGAATGATTCAACTCTTCACATCAATTGTCCAGTTCAAATTTAGCAGATTGTATTGGCTGTGCACAACTGTGTACATCTATTGACGGACGTTTCGCATGAATATGCTCGAACATCCTATCCATCATCAGACACTATAAAACCATTCTAAAACGCTATGCGCTTGCTAGGTAATTAGATAACGCTGGTCAGACAAAAGAGCAAAGAGCCACCAGCCTTCATGATTGATACATCGAACATGGCTATTGGAACGATATTGCAGCAGTTGGTAAGTGGCACATGTAAACTATGTTCAATTTTCTCAAAGAAATGAAATCCCGGTAAAACAAGGTACGGTACATTCGGGTGCTGTTTTCGCAGTGTACGCAGATCAAAACTTTTTTCTGAGATACCACAGCTTAGAAAGATGGATGAGGTGATATCGCAACTACTACTCCTCTCGTTTGACGTTAAATTCGAATGTATTGTCTCACCACTTAGGCGACACGATGATACGACTGCTTAGGTGCAGACGATGGAATACGCGCTAAAACAGGTCTTACCTTTTATTTCTAGATGTCATAATTAGAAGAAACCCGTTCGGATGATGGTGGTAACGCGATGGCAAATATGATTTTATTATAGAATTTATTCAAAACAATTGTTCATGCAGGCTGAATTGAGAATGATGAACGCGCAAAGAAAGCGAAGCAAAATGCAAGATGCAAATGGAAGGATTCACAGAGATCAAGCATGTCTAGGTATTTATATAAAGACATAAATAAGCTTGGCATATGAAAAGCGTAGTAAGCATGTTCCTAAAACATACTCAGGCAAAACAACAAAGGACGTTAGCGGATATAAGACAAGGTTGGAAAACATAGTAATAAGAAATTAGCAAAAATGGATTGATTGACGTTATAAAATGACTGATTAAAATATTTTGACGATATTTCATGCAGAATAGATTTGAATTTCCGACGATTCATGACTAAATGCAAGTCAACTCCTCCCAACAGGTAGATAGGCAACCCGGACAAATTAACGCAAGTTTATATGCTGAAAAACCACAGCAGAATATGTTTTTTAACCATGGAAACCAAGGTTATTCCGGTCCAGTCAATGTCATGTTATTTTCGGTCAAAGTGATTCAGTTCAAGATCTAGAAGTTTTGATTGTGTGCATAAATAAGAGAAAGAAAGAATATGAGATTTGTGACATGAAGTAGCACAGTTGTTGTCTCACACAGAATCCTCTTGGCTGAAGATTACTTGACATTAACAGGTCCATACCTGTCATCAGTTCGATTGTTCCAACAATATTCAAATGTGTTTTCTTTTTCACCATTTGAACTTGTGTGAAATTGTTTGGGTTTTTTATCTGTCGACTGTGAAGTGGTGACTTGCCGTAAGTCAAAAATCGTCAGAAATTCAAACTCCTACGTATCGAGATATCACAATCATAGTTCTGATAATAGCATCATTATTAAATTGCTCCACATTTTTTCTCACTATGCATTTTAATTAAAATACAACGTGGGTGTTCATTTAGGTCAAATATTTCCACGCTAATGCACCGTGATTAACAAAATTTGGCATATACATTGTATGGTTGTAAGGACACTATAACACAACCACATAATTGTATTATACTTGACCTGATAAAGCGCATTTGGCAGTCTGTGTTAAACACCACATGATACCTGTGAACCATCTGAATGTGTGATCTCCGCATTTGTTCAATAACAATGCTATTTTATGCTCTGTACACTGCTATTGTATGGATGTTTAGATACACCGATACTTGTTGTTTCCTATTCTGTTAAAACCACCGAAAGACTGGAATATCGCGAACAAACCGGAAGATCAATTTCTCATTCGTCAGTGATACGCTCCAATCACAATGTTGTACTTATATATTATTCGTTCTTTTTAACGTCATTTTTTTCTCTCTCTATGTCTGCGTTTTTCTGTCTTGACTGCGTTGTTCTCTTTGGTGTCACCCCTTTTCAATGTTTTTTATGTCTTTTCACTTTTCTTTTTTATTCTATGCACAACTGTTCCTATAGTTCATCTTGTTTTACTATCCTCTGTTTATTATCTTTTACTTCAACCAATTAGATTGACCTATGATACTCATTTGCTTGTTCTTTATATCTTTTAATTTTAATCTTTCGTGATTTGATATCCTGTTGATATAAATATAATTAACTAATATTCATTGTCCTGTAACTGCATAAAAGAAGAAGAGTGGACTGTCCGAGTAATAATGTGTTCCTTGGTGCTTTTATACCTCAACATTTTCTTGCTTATTCATGAGTCCACCCAAACTAGTAAGTAACCGATACTTTTGAATGTTTTCTCTTCAACCATGTCACGCAAATATTCATTATTTTCATTTTTCGTTGCGTTAATTTATGTATCACAAGTGTTTACTAATATCATGTAACCCAGTGAATATTGCTTTGAATACATTCCAGATTCCAAATAAAGTTTCTATAAGCAAACTTCATTTATGATGCTTCCATGACTAAATGTGCTATTGCATTCAAAATGGTTCATTTGGTTTCAGATATCTTATACCTGAGAAATTTAGATGTTTATGTTTAAAATGGATTAGTTATCAAAATATCTTAGCCTACTCGTGATAAAGCAACAAGTTTATTATGATGCTGATCAGACGATTTTGTTATTCTTCGTTCAGTTCCGATGTACACATATATCAGTCAAGCAGATACATGGGAATAAGCATCAAATGTGTTGCAGTGCACTATTTATGTAACTACTTCGAAAAAGTTCCTAAAGATTCCCTAGAATCTTATTAACCATTTTTAATCTAAGTTCTTCTTTGCATACCTGAATACATGCACACAACCTGGTCTTTTATAAGTGATTGTAAGCATGATTGTATTACTTCCTGATCATTTTGAGGACTTTTTCAATAATACTCTGTCCTCACCAATTGCAGATAATGCATTCGAAATGATCGAGACTATAAATGAAAAGCGAAAAGAATTGGAAGGTAAGAGATATTTTTGATACTCATTTATTTATATATTCATAAATTCAATTTCAACTGATTGATTTTTATTTAAAATCTAGCATATTTAAGCTCTCACATTCTACATGGAAAACCTATTTTTGAAGTCATAACAGGTAAATTGTTTATTCAATCTTATGTTTACCTTGTTTATGAAATTAAATCATGAAGTGCAAACCACACGTTGAGCTTGATTAACCAAGAACTGTCACCCAACACTGAAGATTCTGAACTCACTTATTTAGAATATTAAGTGCAAAAACACCACACAGCATCCACATAACATATAATCAAGAACTCACCTTCATATATTGCTTTCACGTTCTTGTGTGAACAAATAAGCATTACACAACAATTAATTCATGATTCATCGAAGTACAATCGAAATGAATGCTAGTATGAACTAATAAGATGTCGATTTGAGGCTGAGCCGATTGTTGTGTTTCGATAAAATTTAGGAGACCAAAACATGAATATGTGTCACTGTTATTCTTGTTCGTGTTCTATTTGAGATAAAATTCGACTACTAGAGTGACTCATCAATAGTGTGTCAAGGAAATGGTATGGTCTTAGTTACTGCGATATCGAATACGATATCTTGGCCGATATTACGAGATGTGTACTATCAATAATCAACAAAAGTTCATCTTTTCAACAATATTCGCTTCAAATCTAGTTACATTAATCGAATAGCACATAAATTGTTGAACAATATCGACGTAAATACTGGTGAATGAGATCGATAGTATGTAGGATATGCTTCAGAACAAAAATCAATCGTTCCAAAATGACGTGTCCGTATAAACAAATGAGAAACCGGCAATTTGAAAATGATTCCAATATTGTTTCATTTTTTTATTCAGATAAAATCAGAAAAAATCTGAAACATGAAAACGGGAAAATCGATGACTGTATGTGAAGCATCAACATTTTGCTTAAGAAGCATTTGCGATTGTAGATTTTAACTGTACAAATAGACATCAGATTGCACTTGAAGCCCCGATTCATATACAAGGTTTGAGAAGCTGGTCACAAACATTGTTCAAATTTATATAGTTTACTTTATTACTAAACGCGTTTCACCTTATTCGCTCCCATTCATTCACAAGTAAATTAACTCTTACTGTTTATGTGATATATTACAGGCATCAACAGTCATTTACGAACAACGTGATTCACTCTTCACTGATATTGTTGACGTTCATCCTTTGAATCACTTCAGGGTTTTATAAGTACATTCTATTAGTTGATTAGCTCATTTCAAGTTATTTGATTGTGCTCCGTGCAATGGCAAGTCACACATGCATCAATCGTTGAGTGAAATCCAGCACAGTACTTTTACTAGATTTGTACTATTGAAAAAACAATGACGTTTCATTGTATAATATGTATTGTTATTTCTTCTGTTATTAACTCAGATCTGAAAAAATTTATTGACAGTTTGAGAGAAGACTACACGAGTAAGTTTCGCTGATTACGTTGCTTACTCTAGCTTGTTATGTTTGGTAGATATTATATTCAGTTTATGCAGGTAGATCTACATTTCGTGAATATTAGGATAATTAATTACTGTGTGATGCGTAACTTATTTTGGCAATATACCAGTTTTCATGACTGTCTTCGTTCACGTACAAACAGAGGTGCACTCGATCAATGCAACAGCAGGTTCAGAATGCATTACTGAAGTTAAATGCAAATACGTTACGTTGTATATATATCATAAATGTAGTATATAGACTCAAGTCTGAGGCTACTCATTATACTGACAACAGAAAAGCTTTATATATGTATGAAATATGCTAATCTTAGCGCTTATCAGCAGTGAATAATTAGGAATTCATAACTTCGTCATACACACAAGGTGTTGACCCATGATGTGGGAATATGTTTTGAAAATATTAGACCGCTTTGACAAGCGCGTTACCTTATACTCATTGATTACATAAGAAAATATTATACAATATTTCATCAGTTCAATTGTACATCATATTTAACTAGATATCATAAAAGAGAAAAGGGCAGGAAATCTTCTGGACAAATGGGAAAGATTCGAAAACAACATCGATAAGATAAGTGAAGTTCACAAACGTAAGTACCATACATAAAACGACATCTAAAAAGTTGAGACACTGACAAAGAAATAACCGGAAAAAAGTAGAGATAATTTAACAAAATCAGAGAAAATATTCCAAAAACAGAGAAAAGGCAAATGATTCACAAAATGATACTGCTGTATAGATCATTAAAAAGATAAGATAATGTGAAAATGATTTAATGGAGATGTTGGTAAAATTGGCTTGATAATGATTTCCATCATTATTTAACTCGCTGAGTTTATTCGGTTGAGGTGATTCAGTTGTTCCGTCCTTTTCTCATCAACTATATTTACTTTCAAAGGACTGATTAGCATACCAGTGATTTGAGTGTATATTGAACACTGATTTGCATCTTGTGATTCAGTCAATTATCTCGCAATGGCTATAGGCTAGCAAACAATGAAGGAAGAAGCATCACTCAATTTCGATTTATCAGGTACAAGAACTGTCATTCACATGAACATTACGTACGATATCCTGAAATTGATACGTTGTATTCGAATAAACATGCCTAGAAGTGTGCGTGATGAGGTGTCTGTGATTTCCACATCTGAGAAATGAATCACGATCCTTGAATGTTGCTGGAGAAACTATTATGCATTGGAGAAGTATTGGTCAGAAACAACCAGATGTTAACTTCAAATTGCATTACAGTCATCATGTCAGTGATTCACTGAATCACGACTGACTAGATTTTGAGTGTGTACACTACAATGAAAGATGATAATGATGATGTTAGTTGTGTAGGAGACCTTCTCAATTAGTAAAATATTAATGTGTGCTGCTGTGGGTGATAACGACACTTCATGAACCCTGTGAATGGGAATCAATATCAAATTTTTATTCGACTCTCAATTCATCATACATACAAATTAATCTGTGTTGGTGAAGATTTGATAAATGGCTCGCGAAATGAAATCTTTTGAAATTTCCTTCCAACTGATAAAATACAAGAAAATTATTCTTTGTTATTGATAGATCACCGTTATTGCTTTAAAACATTTCTAACAAAAGTTTTTCATATGTATGTAGAAAATCTAAAGAAATACAATGAAGATATCTGTGACAATCATGCAGCCAGAAAAATGAAATGTAAGTAAATGCAAGGAATAAAAAACTCACAAGTAAACAAATAAATAAAAAAAACGGAAAGAACAACACATGAAAATATTCATCAGCAGATGTTCGTTGACTGTAATCGATTGCTGGGTTTCATTTTTCCCGTCTACTTCTTCTCAACTCCATTTACTTTCACAGCACACTCACAGCACTCATTAGCATACCAGTGATTTGAGTGTATATCGGTCATCGTATATTGAACACTGATTTGCATCTTGTGATTCCGTGAATAAACGCATCACAATGATTTTCGAAGCGTCTTTAGGCTAGCAAATAATGAGGGAAGCAGCATCACCCAATTTCGATTTATCAGGTACAAGTAAAGGCTGCAAGAGAAGGAAACTTGAGACAATTGTACGAAACAACAAAAAAGCTGGACGGGAACTATCGTAAACCAGAACGACCAGTGAAAAGCAAGGAAGGTAAAGTAATCAGCAACACTGAAGAACAGCGAAATAGGTGGGTAGAGCACTGTAAGGAACTCTTGAATCGACCAGCTCCACTGAACCCACCCAACATCGAAGCAGCATCCACGGACCTCCCAATTGATGTTGGGGCACCTACAATTGAAGAGATCAGTATGGCCATCAGACAAATCAAGAGCGGCAAAGCAGCAGGACGAGACAACATTCATTAGCATACCAGTGATTTGAGTGTATATCGGTCATCGTATATTGAACACTGATTTGCATCTTGTGATTCCGTGAATAAACGCATCACAATGATTTTCGAAGCGTCTTTAGGCTAGCAAATAATGAGGGAAGTAGCATCACCCAATTTCGATTTATCAGGTACAAGTAAAAGAACTGTCATTCACATGAACATTGTGTACGATATCCTGAAATCGTTCCGTTGTTTCAGGACATTTGGATTCGAAGAAACATGCATAGAAGTGTGCGTGATGCGTTATCTGTGGTTTCCACATCTGAGAAATGAATCACGATCCTTGAATGTTGCTGGAGAAACTATTATGCATTGGAGAAGTATTGGTCAGAAACAACCAGATGTTCACTTCAAATCGCAATACAGTCTTCATGTCAGTGATTCACTGAATCACGACTGACTAGATTGTGAGTGTGTACACGACAATGAGAGATGATAATGATGTTAGTTGTGTAGAAAATTCCTTTTCAATTAGTAATATTAATGTGCTTCTTTGAGTGATCACGACACTTGATGAAATCTATGAAGGGTTATCGACCTGAAATTTGTATTCGAATCTCAATTCATCCTACATACAAATTAATCTGAGTCGGTCGTATATGGCTCGCGAAATGAGGTCGCGTGAACTTGCTTAAGAACTTATGAAATACAGGTAGCGGCTTCTGTGTCATTCAATGAAGTGTAATTTTGAAGTTTATTGCTGTAATTATTCTAAAACATTTGAGTTTATTAATGTCCACATTTTCATAGATAAGTTGGGAAAGTACACAATTGAACTATGTGAAAAAAATGTATCAAGGAAACTTGCAGGTAATTTCAGAAATCAGATATTATTTTGTAAAGATAAATTATACGGGATGATGATAATATTTCCTTGATAATGCATTTCTTCACTCGTATATTCTTTGACTCAGTCACTTACAACGCCTAACTTTGTACGTAAGTGCATAAGTCCAGTTTGCCCTATCGCATTAGCACACAGTCGCCGCTTTCAGTTCAAACCCGATTCCGGTAATGATAGTAGAATAATCAGAGGTAATAGAGAATGAAAATGATCGAAAACATTATTCCAGAAGTATAGTTCAGTGAAATAAATATAGAAAGAGAGAGATATTATTGATGAGGAATTTTGAAGATTAGAATTTCATAGAGTACAACCACTGGATGCACCTGCGCCATTGCAAACGATTTTGAGCCATGTCGTTCAAGGTCTCTAACCATTGGTGACTTTCGTCTCGCGGACCCGACCAGGTAGCCTGCATCTACAAACATGATTCAGTCCACTTGTCAGTGATTAAACGGAACTGTTCCATGTCTTGGTGTGGCCGTCCATAGCTTTTTCTCAGCGTACTTCTATACCACAAAACATAGCTCGTCAAGTGAGTTGTTGGTTATGCCCACGCAACACATGTTCCAACTACCTCAACTGATGGAATTTCACAACCTCATCCATTAATCTACCATACCTACCTTGTACTCGTTTCCTAACGACAGCAATGCTTACTCGGCTGTCCAAGGATATACGAGCGGTGCTTCGAATAAATCCTTAATCGAACAATAATAACCTACGTGCTAAGATTTTGTCGCATACCAGGCGATTGGCACTGATGAGACCGCCAAGACGAATTGAGTGGTCAACACACCCAACTACTTCACTACCTATCACTAGTTCAGGTTCCGATGGAAGCCGACTCTGAATCAACATTTTACATTTTGAGGGGGAAAACCGCATCGCAAATACGCTAGCATTGTTACTTAGGGAAGTCAGAAGATTCTGTAATAGAAATATTTCATCGGCATATTCTAAGTCACCAAGCGAGTCTCCTGGTAGAAGTTTAACTCCTGAAAAGTCAGACGATGAAAGTGTCATCTCTAAAAACATGTCTATGAAAAAGTTGAATAAAGATGGAGAAAGTGGACAACCTTGACAAACACACATGAAGTAATCAATTTTCACGACAGTTCACCATAATATCTGACTCGGCCAGTAGTGTTTGAGTAGAGAAAATGTTTAAGGTTAATATGCTGCTTTGGTACACCTTTCAATGAAAGACACTGCCACAGAACCTCACGATCAACAGAGTCGAATAGTACTTTCAGGTCGAGAAATACAACTGTTGGTAGGCGTCTGAACGTGTGTGTTTGTTCTAGGACCTGCTGTAGTGTAAACATGTGGTGTATACATCCTCGTGGATGTCGTCAACCAGCCTGGTTTTCACTAGTCTGCTCTTCACGAACTCTGGTTAGGCGTCTAAGTTTAATCGAGGCTAATAATTTAGAAAGTATATTAGTTAGACTGATTCCCTTGTGATTTCCACAAGAGGACGTTTGTCTTTTCTTATAAATTGAGACAATCAGGGATTGAGACCAGTAGGATAGGATTACGTCCACTTCGCAGATTCTACCTAAAATCTGAGTCAATCTAACTGTTAAAGCTGGACCACCATCCTCAGAAATCTCAAGGCTCAATCTATCAGGACACGCTGCTCTCCCTCGCTTTACATTTCTTATAGCTATAAAGACTCACAGAACTTGCATCGATTTGACATTGAGGATGACTGGATATCGTGAGCAACCGAAGTGTCGCTAAAGGACCTTAAAGTGTTCGGTCTATCGATCCAGTCATTTGGGTTGGTAATAAATGATACATCCATACTTCTCCGTGACGTATTCGCCAACAGATGGATTTCTAATAATGGCTTGTTTGATAAGGCGGATCAGTGGTTTACTGTTGCATATTGCCTCTGCCTTTTCCGTTGCTTTTCCTTTCCCCATGTACAACTGTTCGCGGTCGTTGCTTAGGCTCTTTATCAGCCTACGATTAAGCTTACTTCGCTACTGATCTTGTTTAAAACAATGTGAGATGACTTTACTAGCGTCTATTAGTTCGATTGATGCTAGTAAGATCCACAGCTTCTTCCTTTACTTATGGTTTACCCGGCTGGCAGATATCACTGCCATTCCCTTAGACTTCTTGATATCATTCCAGCCAACTTCAGGAGGGGAATCGCTTACATGGTTGCCTAATTCTCTTTCCAGTGGTTCCTGAAATATATTCCTAGCTTTTTTATCATTATGCGCTCTCACTAGAGGATTGTCTGAGTCTAAACATGTGCCCCAGAACTAGTGACGGTCCTCCATCAAACCTCTACCTCGGCGGCTGATGACGATGTGATCTATTTGAGTCCGCCGTTAATTGATTACAGAGTCCGCCATGTCGAAAGGTGATTTTCCATCTGCCTAAAGTTAGTATTTGCTAGAAATGGGTGGTTATTTGAGCATAGCTGCATTTGGCGATCACCATTATCTGTTCTTTGAGTTGCGACACCATAAAATCCACCCAGGTGTCTTTCAGTATCTCTTAGCCTTAGCATTGATGTCTTCAGCCATTTTACCGCATCTGAGCCCCGGTTTCTCACAAAGTGAAAGGGTGTTTCTTCAGGAACCGGAAATGGAAGTTAGCTTAATATTGGTCCTAGACAGTCAGCAGTACGACTTCGGCCTCAGACATTGAGTAGCTGTTTTTAGTCTCATCATTCTTCGGTCGACCTTCCTGGCATGGTAGGACTTACAGGAACATGTGTTTCAGCCTTTATAGCTCGGTTGAGTCATCACGATGAGCAGGCCTGACCGTCACGTCAAGGTAACATCTACGGTCCAGATGTTCCTTTACCATAACCGGTTGTCATGTTTCTGCAGTTCACTCATCCTCTTTTCAAATCCATTTCATTTTACAGCACTCATAAGCATTCCGGTGATTTGAGTGCATTTCAGTTATCGTACACTGAATACTGATTTGCATTTCGTGATTCCATTAATTCACTCATTACATTATACATGAAGAAGTCTTGATCTCAAGGAATTCATTGACAGTAAGGTTCATCCTTCATATAAAGACATTTGTATTAGTAAATATTCGGTAGCGGCGTGTAAAAATAAATTGATTGAAATGTTTTGATCAAATTTATTGTATATATAGACTTTTAAATGTTATTTACCGTAAAGTTAAAATGTAAATAATTATTATAGTCAATTAAACATTCATCAATACAAAATCTTCGGATTTCCCACAGATAGAATAAAGGAAAACACCATCGAACGATGTGTGAAACAAGACGGAAAACAGAATTACAGTCAGTTCAAACACTGAAATATTTCACCATCGAAAAATCATCAGTAATAAGAAAAACATCTCCTGACAGCATTCACAGATTGTAAATTCTGACTGTAGTGTTTCAGTATTTTCGTCTACTTCTTCTCAACTCCATTTACTTTCACAGCACCGACAAGCAAACAAGTGATTTGAGTGTATTTCGGTCATCGTATATTGAACACTGATTTGCATCTTGTGATTCCGTGAATTATCTCGCAATGGCTATGGCCTAGCAAATAATGAAGGAAGAAGCATCACTCAATTTCGATTTATCAGGTACAAGAACTGTCATTCACATGAACAATACGTACGATATCCTGAAATTGATAAGTTGTTGCCACATCTTAAAAATGAATCACGATCCTTGAATGTTGCTGGAGAAACTATTATGCATTGGAGAAGTATTGGTCAGAAACAACCAGATGTTAACTTCAAATTGCATTACAGTCATCATGTCAGTGATTCACTGAATCACGACTGACTAGATTTTGAGTGTGTACACTACAATGAAAGATGATAATGATGATGTTAGTTGTGTAGGAGACCTTCTCAATTAGTAAAATATTAATGTGTGCTGCTGTGGGTGATAACGACACTTCATTAACCCTGTGAATGGGAATCAATGTCAAATTTGTATTATTCTGGATTGGTCAAGTTTCGAATGAAGACACACGAAATACGATTCGCCTTCGTTTTTCACTAAATGTTTTAAATAGAAAATGAAATTTTTGTTATTCGTTTATCGTGATCATTTTCTGCCTGATTGTTGGTTTTTCAAATCAAAAATTGATCTTATTTCAGAATTTGGCAAGTCGTTCAAGAACGAGATTATTTGTGAAGATTACTCGTCATCAGATCTTCATGGTATTTGTGTAATAGACATCTATTCCTTAGTTTGAATATCAGTCGGTTATATATGAATTATACCATAATGCTGAAATTCATCGCTTGTTTATTGTTTGACATTAATCACTGTGAAACGCATATAGTTTTATTACATAAAAATCAATACGAATGTATCTAGCTAAATGAGGGAATAGAACATAAAATGATGAATTGATTTCTACGATTCTTTGATAACTGCACATTGGAAGAAAATGATGCAGACTGAAGTAATCGGATATTCAGGAGGCAGAATCACTCAATTTCGATTTATCAGGTACAAGAACTGTCATTCACATGAACATTACGTACGATATCCTGAAATTGATACGTTGTATTCGAATAAACATGCCTAGAAGTGTGCGTGATGAGGTGTCTGTGATTTCAACATCTGAGAAATGAATCACGATCCTTGAATGTTGCTGGAGAAACTATTATGCATTGGAGAAGTATTGGTCAGAAACAACCAGATGTTAACTTCAAATCGCAATGCAGTCATCATATGAGTGATTCAGTGAATCACGACTGACTAGATTTTGAGTGTGTACACTACAATGAAAGATGATAATGATGATGTTAGTTGTGTAGGAGACCTTCTCAATTAGTAAAATATTAATGTGTGCTGCTGTGGGTGATAACGACACTTCATGAACCCTGTGAATGGGAATCAATATCAAATTTTTATTCGACTCTCAATTCATCATACATACAAATTAATCTGTGTTGGTGAAGATTTGATAAATGGCTCGCGAAATGAAATCTTTTGAAATTTCCTTCCAACTGATAAAATACAAGAAAATTATTCTTTGTTATTGATAGATCACCGTTATTGCTTTAAAACATTTCTAACAAAAGTTTTTCATATGTATGTAGAAAATCTAAAGAAATACAATGAAGATATCTGTGACAATCATGCAGCCAGAAAAATGAAATGTAAGTAAATGCAAGGAATAAAAAACTCACAAGTAAACAAATAAATAAAAAAAACGGAAAGAACAACACATGAAAATATTCATCAGCAGATGTTCGTTGACTGTAATCGATTGCTGGGTTTCATTTTTCCCGTCTACTTCTTCTCAACTCCATTTACTTTCACAGCACACTCACAGCACTCATTAGCATACCAGTGATTTGAGTGTATATCGGTCATCGTATATTGAACACTGATTTGCATCTTGTGATTCCGTGAATAAACGCATCACAATGATTTTCGAAGCGTCTTTAGGCTAGCAAATAATGAGGGAAGCAGCATCACCCAATTTCGATTTATCAGGTACAAGTAAAGGCTGCAAGAGAAGGAAACTTGAGACAATTGTACGAAACAACAAAGAAGCTGGACGGGAACTATCGTAAACCAGAACGACCAGTGAAAAGCAAGGAAGGTAAAGTAATCAGCAACACTGAAGAACAGCGAAATAGGTGGGTAGAGCACTGTAAGGAACTCCAGAATCGACCAGCTTCACTGAACACACCCAACATCGAAGCAGCATCCACGGACCTCTCAATTGATGTTGGGGCACCTACAATTGAAGAGATCATTATGGCCCTCCGACAAATCAAGAGCTGCAAATCAGTAGGACCAGACAACATTCCAGCAGAGGCAATCAAAGCAGATAAGGAAGCAACTGCGAAAACATTTCACATCCTCTTCAAGAAGATTTGGGATGAGGAACAAGTACCATCAGATTGGAAAGAAGGATACCTGATCAAAATACCAAATAAAGGCGATCTCAGCAAGTGTGAGAACTACACATGGATCACTCTTCTTTCAATACCAGGCAAAGTCTTCAACAGGGTATTGTTAAACAGAATGAAGGACTTCGTAGACGCTCAACTTCGAGATCAATAGGCCAGATTTCGTAAGGATCGATCGTGTACTGACCCAGTTGCTACATTACGGATCATTGTGGAACAATCAGTTGAACGGAACTCACCACTTTACATCAACTTCATCGACTACGAGAAAGCATTCGATAGCGTGGATAGGAAAACACTATGGAGGCTTCTTCGACACTACGGTGTGCCTGAGAAAATAGTTAACATCATACGGAACTCTTATGATGGATTCAACTGCAAAATCGTGCACGGAGGACAGCTAACCGACTCTTTCGAGGTGAAGACCGGTGTCAGGCAAGGTTGCTTACTCTCACCCTTTCTCTTTCTCCTGGTCATCGACTGGATTATGAAGACGTCGACATCTGGAGTGAAGCATGGTATCAACTGCACAGTTAGGACGCAGCTGGACGATCTGGACTTCGCAGATGACCTGGCTCTTCTATCGCACACTGAACAACAAATGCAAGAGAACACAACCAGTCTAGCAGCAGCCTCTGCAGCAGTAGGTCTCAACATACATAAAGGGAAAATCGAAATTCTCCGATGCAACACAACATGCACCAACCAAATCACTCTTGACGCAGATGCCTTGGAGGACGTTAACACCTTTACATATCTGGGCAGCATCATCGACAACCAAGGTGGATCCGACGCAGATGTGAGGGCACGGATCGGCAAAGCAAGGGCTGCATTTCTACAGTTGAAAAATATCTGGAACTCCAAACAACTTTCAACCAAAACCAAAATCAGGATTTTCAATACAAATGTGAAGACAGTTCTACTGTATGGAGCGGAAACATGGAGAACTACCAAAGCCATCATCCAGAAGATACAAGTGTTTATTAACAACTGTCTACGCAAAATACTTCGTATTCGTTGGCCAGACACCATCAGCAACAACGAACTGTGGGAGAGAACAAACGAGATTCCAGTGAAGGAGGAAATCAGGAAGAAGCGGTGGAGTTGGTGGATAGTACACGCACTACGAAAAGCACCTGACTGCGTCACGATACAAGCCCTTACATGGAACCCTCAAGGCAAAAGGAAAAGAGGAAGGCCAAGGAACACACTACGCCGAGAAATAGAGAAAGATATGAGAGGAATGAACAAACATTGGACAGAACTGGCGAGAGAAGCCCTAGGACAGTGTTGGTTGGAGAAAGCTGGTGGGCGGCCTATGCTCCATTGGGGGTAACAGGCGTAAGTAAGTAAGTAAGTAGGTACAAGTAAAAAAACTGTCATTCACATGAACATTGTGTACGATATCCTGAAATCGTTCCGTTGTTTCAGGACATTTGGATTCAAAGAAACATGCATAGAAGTGTGCGTGATGCGTTATCTGTGATTTTCACATCTTAGAAATGAATCACGATCCTTGAATGTTGCTGGAGAAACTATTATGCATTGGAGAAGTATTGGTCAGAAACAACCAGATGTTCACATTTCAAATCGCAATACAGTCTTCATGTCAGTGATTCACTGAATCACGACTGACTAGATTTTGAGTGTGTACACTACAATGAGAGATGATAATGATGTTAGTTGTGTAGAAAATTCCTTTTCAATTAGTAATATTAATGTGCTTCTTTGAGTGATCACGACACTTGTTGAAATCTGTGAATGGGAATAAACCTTAAATTTTTATTGAAGGTCGAAATCTTGTGACTTTTGTAGTATCAATTGATAAAACACAAGAAAAGTATTCTTTGTTATTGAATAAAGTGCAATAATAATGATTATTACGTTTGTATACACAAACGTTTCAATTTTAATGTCTTCCTTCTTTAGTTAATTTCAGTAATGTCACTGTTTCAATATGTAAAACATATGTACCAAGTTCATATAAATGTACGTTTTTTTTTTATTTGAATGTTTCTCGATTTCCAACTTTTTTATTCGTGATAATAATTTTTCCTTCGTGTTCCTTCTAGTTACGCATATAAGGGTTATCGATTATTCGGATTCGTTGGCTCAACTTCCACTTCCGTACTCCATTTTCTTTCGCCAGCCTGTTGTTTCAGATATGGTTGCCGTGCTCGTCTAAATTTTATTCGTGTCTTGTGTTTTTGCATGAAGATAATCTCACCATATATCAACACTTATCAAATCCAATTCATATTTTGTGTCGATAAATCTGAATTCGTCTAGCGTCTGAAATGGCTTGTAAAAATGAGATTGCGTGAAATTTTGTTACAACTAAGAAATACAAGCAGGAATTTCCTTTTTACTGAATAGATTGTAAATTTCAAGATAATTTTTACATATTAATTAAAAGACATTTTTATTACTAATTTCATGTTTCTTCAGATAAACTAACAGATAAATCGTTCGAACACTGCGTTTTCCTTGTACCTAAATATTATTCAAGTAATTTTATTCAAATGCTGTATGATTTTAATTGTAATCACTCGTGTACTTCATTCTTGTTTCTATACGCCACACATGAATTTGTACTCTATAGCCGATGATTGAGTTTCACTGCTTCTTTCTTATTCTTCCCAGAATCATTTATTTTGAAAACATTTAGTAGCATATCAGTGGTTTGAGCTACTTAAAACAAACATAGATTGGATGCTAATTCGTATCTTGTGATTTCGTGATAAGAAACGAGATAGTGAAATAGCTATTGGTCACTGAAAAACCAGCGAATCAAAATCACTCGATTTCGATTTATAAGTTACAAGTAGAACATGTACATTTTGTAGGACATAATAAATTAGTTTTTTGAATCTTTTTATCTGAAGAATTAATAGATCTGAAGGTGATGATTACCGACGCCGTACAATACGTGAATAATCGTGAAAAACTACTTCGTAAGCGGAGTTCATTTTCACTAATATTTGTTTATTAATCAGCCACCTGAATCTCAATAAAACCGCCGAAATTTTTTCCGTAAATTTTTTCTACTGATTTCTCAATTAATTTATATTTCGTAGAAATTCAAGTAATTCGAATTCCATATTTGCTTGATTTAATTTTATTCCTTTTAGTAAAGGCTCAGATTTTAAATGATCTTTATGACGCAATCACCGCACAAAATTCACCACGTAAGTATTTTTTCGAATAAGTTATGAGAGTAAACCGTTCTCTTTTTAAGAGCACTTTCTAGTATTTCTCATTCAAGATCAATTGAAGTGAACCGAAAACATCATAATATTCGCATAGAACTGTAATATCTACAAATTACATCGGCAACAACGATCAAATACATATTCATACTATCAGAATAATCCAGAAACCTTTTAAAAGTATGAATGAAAGCACATAGCTGAAATATTTTATCAAGTGAAAAATCCTTCTGTCTTCATTAGGTATAAGATCCGACTGTCTTTCCGAACAACGTTCTTTAACTGATAATCACTACTATATTACGAACGCACAAAATTTGATCATTGTATCTTTTCAACTGTATTACTTCTTACCAAAATTACATGCCTTCTGCCTACTTTATGAAGAAAGTAACACTTTCAAGTCTCATAAATAGAGTCCTTGCCGGAAAAACTCTGACAATCGCAGTTTCAGACATATAATCATCTTGATTGCAACCTAAGATATCAATGAACACGGTAAAGTTCAGTTCTACGGAAGAGAAGTGCATAGCGAAGCATTTGATAGGCACGATGGGAAACATAAACTCCGATGTTGCAATGGACTATAATGGACGTGAAGACAGCATGAAAGGACATGGACTGAGAGAAAGGAACGACACGGAGAGAGATTAGTGAACCTGTGTCACTGCATATTATCATATAGTGACGCTGGACTCAAACAGACCGCATTCCTGTCATCTGACGTTGGAAACGTTCGGTAGAAGAATGGCACTCATTCTGGAACTCACGTTCAAACTGAGATTATGCCCTAGTAC
>CALYCR020003471.1:0-35638 GCA_944470395.2 Schistosoma turkestanicum
ATGTGAAGCGTTTTTCGCTTCATAACCAGAGTATAACAGCAGTTCCCCTGAAGCAAGTCTCAGTTGTCCTACTTGTGTTGAATGTATTTCACTGATGATGAGCACCTCGAGGTTGTATCTTTTCATTTCTGTCGCAACTTGAAATAGTCTTCCAGTCTCCCACAATGTACGAACGTTCCATGTACCTAAAAAAATGGTTGCTCTGGTTGTCAGAAGAGGCATCTGCCCCGTTAAAATGGTTTGAATTATTTTTTCTGGTTAGCGTATTTTTGGCAAGTGAGATTTCAACGGAATGGGGTCGCCCCTAAGGGTCTACTGGCAGAGTTCAGCATCAGTTGAAGATGTTTTATTCTTCTTCAAAGAGAACGTCTGCTTTATTAGAGGTTGTCGAAACGTCGAGTGGACCTGCTGACCACAATTACCTTTCAGCATTATTCGTAACACCAGTTATTTAAAACCGTCAGGCGGAAATCGTATTGTTCAATGTGTGTTATGTGCATGCTGCCAAACCTATGGATTAGGCCTCCTCGCTTTGCCTTCGAAATCGTGATTTTAACTGAAGTAACCAACAAATCATTCTCCGACTTGAGGAGAAACGTCTTGTTCGCCCTCTTTGCGTGAGCGTTGCAGGGGTGTTAGTTTATCAGCGAACGACGTTCTATTATTGAATAAACATGTTAGTAGCCAACCTGCTGTTTCATAGTGACAGAGGATATAACATCAACTTGACTCACTTGCTTCCAGAAACCATCAAAGTTTTAGTTCACGCTTACAATCGGAGGACAGTAGGCAATTCGACAATATCGAATTTTATTCTAGCAGATTACTGATACTCAAATCTTCTAAACATTTCGGCTTTACTGTTAAATCTCAAGGTAATGCAGAGAAAGAACTAATGCTTTTCAATTTGAACATGTTTTGTGACACTTCAATGCACAAAATGTGAAATGAAACCAGTCTGAAAATTTATTTGTAAAGACAGACAACTTCTATAACAAAGTTATTACGTTCGCACTTGTGATTGACAATGTGAATTCCAATAAATAGTAGATGTCTCCATAGCAGTAGGATGTCTAATGAGTTGTAAACGCTCCTGGTATCGGAGGTTATTGATTCAGCCGACGAATTTATTGATATTCCACATGTCACTTTCCTATGTTTATACTCATTATCTACAAACTTCGTGCCAATCATTAAACCTTGTACCATGGAAATGCATACTAAAACGGTGAAAGCATTTTTGTGACACCCATTTAAATTTACTGATGACAAGCTTTTGTCATTTTGCCGAAATTCAGGTTTATAGGCTCCAACCTCCGACTTAACTATGCATAGGAACAAAGGATTTATTTACATGATGATAATCATCTAATGTCTTTTTGAATTATTTTCCGTAGTTCACTAAATAAATAATCTCAATGTAAATTCTCAAATAGAAATGTCTTTGGAGTAACTAGTGTGTCAAAGCTCAGTGAAAGACCAATAGTACAAAAATTCCTGCAACACTTTTCATATAAAAAGGTTATAATCTTTGCATCTTATTCATAAATCATGATTGCTGAACGCAATCATCAGTTATCAGCTGTAGATCAACAATATATGTCATCAACGCGGATGGACACTGTATGTATAAAAACGTCTAATGCTATTGGTTTATAAATTTTTGTTATCTTGAACGTTTTCGAAGTTCAATAAACCGTCCAGCATTGAATGAACTAATCGCCAGACCGTTCGTCTACGTATCAGGCATGTTTCATTTGATCCTACAAATCTCTGTTCTGAGGCTTATCTAACATTTCAGCATATCTCACAAAAAGTGCTCTAGAATAATAATATGATTATGACTTTCATCAAACTGGAAGATTTCTTGATAATGTTATGTCGTGTTTACCAAGTGAGTGAAACTATCGATATGTACCTCACCACAAAACACGAGGATGAAATTGGGCGAACAGCAACGCGAGCTGTTATTTCCTCCTTGCAACCATCATCGAAAGCATTCACTCGAATAGCTTCCAAATCGTCCTCAGCTTCAAGGTTCCACAGTAATTTTGTATAACAAATACAGTACATAATGATTTCGGAATTTCCGTTTATTTTCCTGTACATCAAGCAACCATTCTACAAGAACTACATGCCTCAGTAGAGTCAATGTGGACAGAAACAGTTATTATCAGAACCAGGATGTAAACTTAGTAATCAGGCATTTTACGCATCCAGACGAACATTATATTTTCAAACGGAAGATGAAGCTGCAGTTCCTCTGATTGAAACTGATGTACATAAGGCGTCAGAATCGCGAAATTCCAGTTGCCTTTCAGCGGCTCATTCCAATACTAGAGTTGAAGTACCTGAGAATCCCAATTTTGGCCAACCAAAATATGATACGTTCTATGTCTACATGACGATGAAAAACTAATCATCTAATATTCTTATCAATACATTTGTGAATGATGCTGTGAAGCCCCAAATCCACGTGTTCTTTCACCGATACACATCAAGTAGACGTAAATTATCTCCTAAATCTGTCATAACGACCTAGTTATCAATATTTATTTTGAACGTGAAGCTAATGAACCAGTCTTTATTTTGTCAGAGAAACGTAGCAAATATTAGTTATCCTTGTCGTATCGAATTAAATCGTTAAAATAATCTTCGAAATAAATAGTTCTCAATGTGATCGACATTGATGTTAACTTCAATAAATACATGGAACACATCAATTTGAATTCATTTTGTCATATATCAAATTTAGATAGCTGGCAGACACATCTTGAAGAGAATTTCATTGTGTAAACCAGTAAGCTTAGTGCACTTCCCACTCAACATACCAACCAACATTGAATTACAAATTTAATCCCGTGTACTAGCTTCTGACAAGCAGTAAAACATTAAAAGTAAGAAATAAACAAACTTGAATACTTATTACTGAAAGGCATGAAACATGTTTGAAGAAGTCATGATAGCGAATGAGAATCAAATCAAATCTGGCAATGTTATCATAAACTTAATCAAGATGGAGAATGAAAGAGTTCACCAAAATATTATTTCATTAATAGTTAAGTTGTTTTCTGGAATTCTATTATCTAGTCAGCGGTATCTCATTGCATATGTGTACAATTTTCATTAGTTTACTATGAACAAACTTGAAGATATGAAAAATATCATAAAAAGTTTCAATGAAACAATCAATATACATACCAAGATATAATGTTCTATATGTAAAGCCGTAAGATGTGGTTAGATCATGAATCATTTACAGTGTTTCGGTTGATTCTCATGTATGATCAAACGATTTCAACTAATTACACAAGGTTTTGGTGTTTTCGTTCTTCCACGTCATCTTTAGATTCCCAAAATGGAAAAGTGTCAGCGGATAAACACATTTACTAATATGAAGTAAATAATCTCTACACATACGTGACTTACGAAAATCTTATGTAGAAAAATTATTTTCGTATTCGTTCATACCTTAATTAGCAATGAAATGAATGCCTGCAAACCTGTTTGTTTTAAAAATTTCTCTTCAAGTTTGTATGCATACAAGTTGTGTCAGCAGCTTATTCATTTAGAGCATAATATTACTCTGAGTATTTAGTTTACTGACATGTTATTTTTAAATGTGTTATATACTACTAAAGTAGCTTTACAATATGAAACACAATATGTAACTAAAAAAATACAATAATAACAATCTTACCGGCAATCATGCCGCATTGCTTATTATTCTGGCATCAAACAAAATGCGAACTGAACTGCTGTTGCTTTGAGCACAGCTCAGCTTAAACTTTTGTGAAAAAATTATTGTAGTCTTTAAGACTGATCACTGAAAAAAGCCCTCTTAAATCTACGATGCTACTTCCCTTAAAGAATAGCGTGAATGACGAATTTCAGTTTATGAGCACTGCAATAGACACTTATTGACTTGTCTGATAGTATGAAGCTACAAATATAAATTGTGAAATTAATATTTGCTCCAACAGATTTCAATGTTACTGCCCTGTATTTTCTGAATAATGGATAAAAGTAACTGAGTCAAACTACAGAACATCTTGTCAGTTACTGATGTCTGACGAAATTCCTTGGTGCACCATAGACGTCAGTTCATTTGTGGGTAATGATTCTTGTTTTCATATCTGATTACGACACATTTAAAAAATTGATCTGCCAGAATAGTAAGAAATGTTTTTTACTACTATCATTCCTGGCCAGCTGAATACATCTAGTTTAGCGAGAAATTCTGTCTAAAATGCCAAGACGAGAATATCACGTATTGATGAATGTACTCGTTGGTGTTACCGTTATCCCTTATAATAGTACTTAGTTAAGTTAGTTGATGATTTTCCCGTACCATCCTAATATTAAGAAAACAAATGTGTTTATTTGGAATAGGAATATATTACAAGGACAGTGAACTGTTTTAATTCCAAATTTTTTAGTACAAGGTTCTCTCACGCTCATCGGATTTCGTAATTCCACTTAGTATAGGACTAACATAGGTAATCATGTTACATAATCTGATTAAACGCAATGATTCATTCGATGTTCGTTTAACATCAATTGTTTTATTTGGACATTCTGTAGAAAAAAGAAACAAGCAAGAATCATTTGCATGAATAGATTCATTTAAACAAAATCAGTTGTGACTGGTGAATTATTCTGATTATTTTGTTCTTGATCCGAATATGGATGTTGTAGATTCATCATATTCATTGGGTACTGAGAATGATTCATTAATGAATTATTTGTTATTTTTCCACAGTCACATGATTTTGTGCAACAGATTCGTTTATCCATCAAGTCAATCAGATTCACTGGTGTGATCGATTGACCTTGTGAGTATAAATTAAATTTGTCATTGGATTGATTGATTTGTTCATCCATGATTGGTTGATTTGTTGTTATTCTAGATGAATTGTAATCTGGAATATTCTGTGCATTATATAAATGTAATATGGATGAGTTGGAGTTCACTGGTTGATGAAATGTTTGTAAATGAGTGGAATTTTTATTAGTGATATATTTTGATGAATCAGTATTATTGAGTGGTTGATTATCTGAAGAATCATGATTCATATCATGTATTATTGGTTTTTGAACGGATGAAATTGTGCTTAGCTTACTTGATGCAATTGGAATCCAAGATGCTAAATCAATAAACAGAAATTAAATAATGAAGCCATGGGATTATGAAGTAGGTATCATAAATCAGCACAAAACTTCATGGGAGAATCTATCACAATAGATGTCTATTCTGAATAGCTGATGCGAAACGTTCAGTGAAATATTATGAAATCCACTTAATTTTGTTTCATCTCTGGTGTACTTGTCGGAATATTCATACAATATCCTCGCAGTATAATTGGTCAATTCCTACGGGTTGATTCCTAACGGTCAATTTTGTTGTGGTCCTAGATATATAGATGGCACGTACTTCAACTTTGTTACTTATTGGTCTCCCTGATTATCAATGTCGCTTTAACTATCAATGTCAGATACTTCTATTCTGTTTACTACTCAACATAAATGTTTAAATATGCATTGCCTGTAACGTTCTAGGACCCGGATCCCTAGTGCGGAATCCTGATTCTCTTCTAGATTCAGAACTCGCGCTATCTGCATGCTTGTAGAATACAGGTTCTACTTTATATAAAGTCTCCCTCTGTTATTCAATGAAGGTTGGGGAACTGGGATTGAAAAAGCATATCGTGTCGCCAGATTCTCAATCCTCGCCCTCGTTTTCCGACCTAGCTAAACTCGTAACAGTTCAAGCATATCAAAATGACATGTTCACGTTCATGCGCAACAGTAACACAATGTTTTGAACTTTTATGTCAAGTTAATCGCAGTATTGGAACGATTGTTCATTTGTACATGAAAATAGTAATAGCATGTTAAATCTAAGGTCAGTAACTCTGAAACCCTAGAAACACCTAAATTTTTCCTTAACACTCATTTCATAGACGTTTATCACATTCTTTTACTTCAAAAATAAACGTTTCGGAATCAAATACAAATACTGGAATAGTTTGAAAAATTACAGTTTTAGAAAATAATATTGAATTTGTTTACAAACAGAATATTCACTCTTTTCAAAAACTAAGAGCGAAATTCAATACTTACCTTTATGTTGTTGTTCCTTTGTTATGTTATGATCCATAATATTTGATGAAAGCGGAGACAGTGGCTTGAATTAACCAAAGCAAATAATAGAACATATTCAAAAATATAATATACAATATCATTTCACACAATTTAGTAACACAATAATATTTTCTAGACTAATTTTGAGTCTATAATCTTATTTTTATCAACGTTATTCAGTGTCCCCACATCACTAAAGAAACGGTTCGATAAATTTGAAATGTTTAACCTGTTAAATTGGGAAGTACATACTCAATCCGGCCATCTATTATTCTGAAACTAAAAACAATTTAATGTAGGCAGTGCATATAATCTATTCTAGTTATTTTGCCAGTACTTTTTATTATGTTGCGAAATGTTTGTTTTAAAATCAAGTTTCAATATTTGTACTTGTGTGAACGATTGTTTAAAATAATCCATTTGAGAGTGCTTCATCATTTTTTAACTGAACGATGTATAAGTCAGGTTCAACCTACACAAGTGACATCGATTGAACATTCGTTTTTTAATCAGAGTGTCAGTAAACTTTGTAGTAAGAAACGTGATCTGGCCTGAAATATTGATTACATGTGTCCATAAAGTATTGCTCACTTATGATGGTAGAAATGAAAGAGTAATGGAAAACATGTATAATTCCTTGTATTCAGCACCTGAACTCTAATAGAAATAGAAAAATGTTAAAAGTCTACACATTCAGTGAATCGTCAATAATTAACATAATGACGACCACTTATATACATTACTAGTCGATTCTGAATCTCTATAACAAAAAGATCAAACGATTTGTGTCGATTGGTTCAACAGTCACAGAACAATCCAGTCAACACCGTTATTCAGACAGACATTCAAATTTACAACCCATATTTCCTAATTATAATGTCTTTTTCACTGAATCATTTCTCATTCTTTGTCTTCAGTTAGTTATTTAGCATGACCGGAAAAGAAAGAATATATATTATTGTGTATACTTCACACTGAAATGAAAAATTGTTGTTATGCCTTTGTGTTCAATCTATTTTCTGTTTGTAGAAATAATTAAAACGAAAGAAATAATTGTGATTGACATTTTACAATTATCCGGAAATAATGTGATAGGAATTCAATTTTCAATCATCATGAGATATATTTTTTGAAAAATATAAGTAAGAAAGTGACTTGATTAACTTCATTATTTAAATGTACTTCATTTATGAGCTTTGTTATTTTCGATTTAGGAAATGATGATTATCAAGAAATGACCATTGTTAGCTGTGATAGGATTGAGTTCAGTGAATAATTAAAGCTATCAAATCACCTTATCTACATTGTGCAAAGTTCTAAGCCGTTAAACTTAACCATATGTGACTATGTGACTAAAAATGGTTACTTAGGTTAGTGAATAATATTTATAAACAGAGAAACACTGCGTTACATAACTGAATCTGCACATATTTATGCGATCGAGTTAAAAACTGGAACAAATCTGTTGACTTATTGTGAATGGAAAAGGAGAATACCGATGATTTGTTATGGATATCGTCTTAGGAGTTGACAATATTTTGACGAAAATTGATTTCGACCATATTTTACCAAAACTTTTCTTAGTTAAAGAAGGTACTTGCTCATTCTACTTGTACACGTACTAAGAGCAGATAGATTACATGTCCACTTCTAAGTAAATTTACCCACATAACAATAACAACTCAACCATTCATTGATAAACGTACTTGATCGATTTCTGGTATTACAATATATTCCCAACTACGAGCAGTTTTTAAATGATTCATTTCATTTAAACTTTTCGCATGTTTTTTGTTCAATGTACAATCAACTAAATTATTGTCAACGTGATTATTAACTAAGTTAAACGAATCATCAAATTGCAATTTATGAGATTTTTTCATTTTCAATGATTGTGTAAAAGGAATAGCATTAGTTTTATTATTAGTGATTATATTACTATTCACCATATCAGTAGTATCTGTAGAATTTATATTATTATCAGCTGCTGCATTAGTATTAGTTGTTGAGGTATGGACCGATAAAATGGGAGTCACTGTTAAGTTATCATTGTTAACTTTACTTGGATTCGATTGACCATCAAACTTATGTTCTTCTGAATGCTTCCTTTCATGACTTTGTTTTGAATATTCGTTAGAATTTATAAAAGAAATAATTTTCTGTTCATACTGATTATATTGCGGTAATATACACCCACTCAATGTCCAACCCTTTTCGCAGTTTTGTTTGAACTCATCATTAGACAATAATGATATTGGCATTGATACATAGCTTGAATGATTAGCTTCTAATGGTAATGTTGTATAATTTGGATGACAATTTGAAGATGATCGTTCACTAAGTGGTAGAAATGTTGTATAACCTTCGTGATTTGTTTGATAATCCTGTTGTTCTTGTTGTGGTCGCCTATGTTTGAATTGATTCTGTCCAATTATTATTGATTTTAAATGTACAGAATCTGTTTGATCAACATAAGGATTATTTTCATTGTTCAATATTGTGGATTCGTTTGAATTAAGATGATAGCGTAAAACACTTTCGCTGTCCTTATCGATTAGTATTGATTTATTAGGATATAATGTCATAGTCGGTGTAGGTAGAACATGTGGATTATACGATTCATTATCACAATTACTATTAATATGAACTGTATTTGACTCGGAATTCAATATATTTTTCCAGTTAACTTTTTCATTAGTCAACTTGATACTGTTCAATGAATTGTGATTGCGTGTTAAATATTGAATTCGACCATTTATATGAGTATTGTTATTGTTATTGTTCTGACGAAAGTTTTGAAATCCACGACGACCACAAACATATACTGTAATGCCTAAGAGTACAAGAATTATAGCACAACTTAAAGCAACAATTGCAATGAGAATAGAACCAGCACTGAAATTATTTTCATCTTGATTATTAAATTCATTTGCTTTCAATAATTTTTCATTAACATCTATAAAGTGATAATGTTGAGTTTGTTTTAAACGACGTTGTAAACTAAGCGATTTCATGTTATCATTCAATAAAATTGTCGAATGCAAATTTGAATACTGATTAGAATAAATACGTGGTGGTGAATCAGTTACCTGGTGAATGTGTAGTGTGCCTATAATTGCGTGTTCTTAAGCTCGATTTATAAATCAGAAGGTTAACTCCAAGTATCGTATACGTTTATTTGAGGCACACCACATACAGACCGAGCAGATACACTAGCGAGCGAATATGCGAATGGGCGAAGCGAATTGGAGAAGCGAATAGGAGAAGGCTGTTGAGCCAACTCAAAAAGATAGAGTATGACTAAGAATATATAGTCCGATAAAAATAAGACAGACATATGACAAGCGAAATAGATATGCACACACATGAATACAAGCGACGAATGACTGACAAGGTCAAATGCAAGCGATACAAATCATGTGAGTTCATGGGAATACTAAGAGATTAACATTAAAGCGAAAAGGATGAGTAAGCGCGTAGGCGTAAGCAATGCTCAGTCGTATAAGCTCATAAAAAGCAGATAATAAAAAATAACAATGGTACATATCAGTTGTTGCTATACAAATGGCTTGGTTAAATAAATTAATCGAAAGGCTTAACCAAGTTAGATGTGAGAGAAGTGAAATATATGTGGAGGCACTACAATAGCCCCCTTCCAGCAAACAAGGTTACGAAAATGTCTTTGTTTGCGAGAAAAAAATCAAAATCGTCGGAAAACATCGAAAGGTACGAAAATTAAAGTTACCTTGTTCGAGTACGTTCGTAAGTTCGCATAGTAACAGAATATCAAAAATATGTAGTAAGCGGTTATTAGCAAAAACAATCGATTTCGAATAGAACACATTAGGAGCAGTTGTACGATACGAAAATGTGATACAAATGCTGCAAAATATTTAATATCGTTTAGGCATGACAGTTAAGACGGAATTCGATAATCGCATAGACATTACGGTAAGGCTCATCGATAAATCAAGTGGCTGCAGATAGGTGAAGAAATTGCGGTCGAGATTATCGTGAAAAAATTTGGAGAATAAAGCTGCGTACAGATGCGATGCATAAACATTAGATGCATATCGAGAACATAAGTTACTACCATTGAGTATATGACTCCAAACTTATGTGTGTAATAGGGTTGCAAGCCGTTGCCAGCGTTGGGGTAGTCGAAAACATGCGAATATCAGCGTGCAGGAGGTTCGCTCGACTGCTTGAACTGCTGTTTCGTGTGCATGTGCGTAATATCATACCACCAATTTACTTAGCAGGCTGCAAGATTTTCGAGTACGAGCAGCTGATGAGTACATAGACGATATCTCCAATGCGATAATCGTATAGCCACGGGAATATTAATGGACCATAATTGTCGTTGAGCCGTTGCTTTGATAAGCGATTCGAAACATAATAATGCTATACGGCAAAATAAATGGAATGAACTCACCTTAATCATGAATGTCGTTCATTTTGTCGAAAGAAGTAAAATAATTCCGTGAGTTACAAATGTCCTGCCATGAACAGAATATTCGAAATGCGATTCGATTAGCGATTAAGATAATTCCATTATTGTCATAATATCATGATTCATCATAATAATGGTTCTTTCACATTAATACGATAATGATAGCGATAATTGGATAATTCGAGAAATAGATTAATGCGACAGGTTGGTACATAATCAAAATGACGATAAGATAATGCTTGATTCGTTCAGCTAATGCATTAAGTAGGAGAGCTGCTTTGTCGCTGAATGGCGTCGGGATTTCCAGTTAGTGATTCTGTTCGATTTGTCCTCGAGATTACCAACTGGTTGGTTATATTCGATTTGTCATCGGAATCGTCGAATTATGTAGTGAGAGTTTACTGATCTTCTGTGAAGACGTATGGACGAATGAATCGAGCGAAGCAAATAGGGAGTGATATGAATGAACGACGGGTTCGACATTTTGTATGGTGGCCGATTTCGCTGACGTCGGGATAACGATTTTGTAGTGCACTGGCGAGCGAATGCACGGAAGAATGATTGCATTCGATTCTACGTCGAAATTACCAACTAATTGGAAGCGTTCGATTTTTCGTCAGCATCAGGAAACATTCTGAGAACGGCGGGATCACCATTATGTATGGTGGCCAATTGTGTTGACGTTGGGCTCACCATTATGGATGGTGGCCAATTTTGTTGACGTAGGGCTCACCATTATGTAGTGTGCCTATAATTGCGTGTTCTTAAGCTCGATTTATAAATCAGAAGGTTAACTCCAAGTATCGTATACGTTTATTTGAGGCACACCACATACAGACCGAGCAGATACACTAGCGAGCGAATATGCGAATGGGCGAAGCGAATTGGAGAAGCGAATAGGAGAAGGCTGTTGAGCCAACTCAAAAAGATAGAGTATGACTAAGAATATATAGTCCGATAAAAATAAGACAGACATATGACAAGCGAAATAGATATGCACACACATGAATACAAGCGACGAATGACTGACAAGGTCAAATGCAAGCGATACAAATCATGTGAGTTCATGGGAATACTAAGAGATTAACATTAAAGCGAAAAGGATGAGTAAGCGCGTAGGCGTAAGCAATGCTCAGTCGTATAAGCTCATAAAAAGCAGATAATAAAAAATAACAATGGTACATATCAGTTGTTGCTATACAAATGGCTTGGTTAAATAAATTAATCGAAAGGCTTAACCAAGTTAGATGTGAGAGAAGTGAAATATATGTGGAGGCACTACAAATGGAACAAAAACACTATAAATTATAATCTTTCCATAAATTTTAAATTATAAAAGTATTTATATTCACGTGAATGTTAAAAACGTTCAAAAAGACACATACATCCACATATGAACACACTTTTTACACCCAAGTTAATTAATCAACCGGAAAGTAGAACTTGGTGCGTTCATGAGTACATCAGTTCAAGTTCCATACCATATTAGCAAAGAGATGTACTTGTCAAATCAAGACCCATAGTAGTAGAGGTGGTATAGGTATTATTAATACTCGAAGATATAATTTAAGGTGTAGAGGTTTCCACCTACCGACACGACTCAGCCATGTTTTGGTCTGGCCCCCTCTATCATTTTTTCAAGCTATTCCTACATCTTAATAAATAGTTCGACGATGAAGTCGGTGCTTACAAATACGTAGCACATATCCCAACCAACTTAACTGATGAAGTTTCAATACTTCAATCTACTGACCTGGCACCCCTTTCCTAACAACAACATTGCTTATTTGGTTGTCCCAGGATACACGAGCAATGCTTTGGAGACAATTATTATCGAAAACCAGTACACTACGAATATCCTCTACTATGACTGACCATGTTTCACAGCCAAAAGGTAGGATGGAGTACACTTGTGCGCAAAACACATGTCCTATACGCAGCAAACGGACATCTCGTCTACCCCATAAGTGACGAAAGTTGGTAAAATACGATCGAGCCATGCTGACATTTTATCGCTCACCAGGCCATCAGCATTGATGAGACTCTCAAGATAAGTGAAACTGTGAACATGCTCAAATGCTTCACTCCCTACCACTAGTTCAGCTGCCGATCAAGATCCCGAAAATGCTTGCGTTGTTGTAAAAATAGTCAGGAGACACCGCAATTTGTCAGTGCCTTCATCAATTAAAAATATCTCATATTCTAAGTCAATGAGAGGTCCTCCTTGTACAACATCAACCCTCTGAGAAATCTGATGGGGATAATGTTAACTCGAAAAGGATGTTTACGACAAAATTAAACAAGAATGGAGAGAGTGATTAGCCCTCACACTACTTGAAGTAACTAATTCCGAAAACAGTTTGGAATAGGTGTGGCACACAAACCAACAGAATCACTTCAGTCAATCCTATGTAGACCAAAGGACAAAATGACAAAGGAAGAAAAACCAAATATCATCTACAAAATAAATTGCTCAAACTGTGAAAAACACTACATAGGACAAAGTGGACGACCCCTTCAGCTCCGGTTACGTGAACATCAATTAGCAGTCAAACGCCATGACACTGCTTCGCTTATCTCAATACATACCGACAACTATGGACACACATTTGATTGGAATAAACTCAAGAGGATTCAAATTGACAACGACGAAATGATGATATCCTTCGACGTAACAGCTTTATTTACCTCAATAAAACCAAACTTAGCTAAAGAAACTCTTTCTCTGCTCCTCACCAACGACACAAATCTACACAAATACACAAAGCTTCGGAGTCAAAGTTTGCTTGAACTCATTGACCTATGCTTAACAACTTATCTTCAGTTCAACAACAAATTCTACGAACAAATAAAAGGAACACCAATGGGATCACCAATATCAGGACTCATCGCCGAAGCGGTAATGCAGAGACTGGAAGCGTCGATTCTGCCAGTGATCAAGCCAAAATTGTGGGTTCGCTATTTAGACGACACATTCGTTATTATCAAAAGGAATGAGCTGGAGAAAATCTACAATCAGATCAACAACGTCTTTGGTGACATCAAATTCACGATGGAAAAGGAATCAAACAACAGCCTATCATTCCTGGATGTACTAATCACCAGAACTAACACAGGAAAACTAGAAACTCAAGTATTTCGGAAGCCAACCCACACCGACGTAATTCTCAACTACGACAGCAACAACCCAAGAACCCACAAAATCAACTGCATACAAACTCTGTTCAAGAGAGCGAAGACACACTGCAGCACATACGAAACATTAAAAACGAGGAAAAACACCTGAAGACTATCTTCCAAACGAACGGCTATCCACGCAACTTCATCAAAAAACATCAACGGAAACCATCATCAGAAGTGAAATCAAGCACAGGAACAAATAAACGCATCATCCTACCATACATCAAAGACATATCGGAACATACGGCACGACTACTGAAACGATTTGGAATAGGCGTGGCACACAAACCAACAGAATCACTTCAGTCAATCCTATGTAGACCAAAGGACAAAATGACAAAGGAAGAAAAACCAAATATCATCTACAAAATAAATTGCTCAAACTGTGAAAAACACTACATAGGACAAAGTGGACGACCCCTTCAGCTCCGGTTACGTGAACATCAATTAGCAGTCAAACGCCATGACACTGCTTCGCTTATCTCAATACATACCGACAACTATGGACACACATTTGATTGGAATAACGTGGAAATACTGGGCAGGGGGAGGACAAATAACACTGGAGAATTTTTAGAAGCTTGGCACTCAGGTCACTTAGCAATCAACAAACACATCGACATTGACCCAATTTATCAACCAATCAGGAAAATCATAGGTGACACTGGATCAAGAAACAGATCAAAAGAGGGGGGCAATCAAAACATAGTTGCAAACAACGACAGGCCAAAGGTCAACAACAACCAATCAAGATCGAGGTTAGCAGAACAAGCTACAGGTCATACGTTGAGAGATTCTAATGCTTCACTTCTATCTGAAGATTGTGCTTATGATGTTGTTCAGAAGAACAATGAAAGCTCCACAACCAAAACAACCAGCTCAGAGAACGAAACACCACCACAATCATCCATCTGAGCTACAAGTTTCCTCCACCATGTCATAAGCTTTCACTTGATCAGTGATATTCCGGTAGACATCTTGTATGAGGGTGATGTACTTCTTTGGTACACCTATTAATTACAGGGCCTTCCACAGAACCTCACAATAAACAAAGTCAAATGCAACCTTTAGGTACAGAAAGACAGCTAGTGTGGGTGAATTGCAGAACTAACCATAGTGTGAAAATGTGGTCTATACAGCCACGTCCAAGTCTGAAACTAGCCCGATTTTCTCTAGTCTCATCTTCACGAGCTATGGTTAGTCGTCTAAAGAAAATCGAGGCTGAAAATTCAGAAAATATATTAGTTAGTGTAGAATCTATTTCGCCGGCTGCTGTCCTAATCGCGTCCAATAGAAACACACCGGTACGATTCTCCTAGATCCCCGTCCCAGCCAAATCAGAAAGCCGAAAATTCTAGGAGAAAACCGTCTCTATTGTTATAAAAAATGGAAATACAGAGACTTACGATGTTTATGTTTCTTCCAGGACTAAATTACTCCGTAGAGTATCTATTACAATAGCTAGTAAGTGACACTAAGTTCAGCAGCCACTGCGTCTATCCAAAAATGTGGCGGTAGCCATATTATATCAAATTTAAACAATATATGTACAGTTCAAAAGCAAACACAAAAACTTCAATATAAGTACAAAATATGGAAAGAATAACAATATACAATGGTAAAATCTCAAATTGGAATCAAATAAAATACCAAAAATGTCAAGAGAAAAAGTCCATCAGGTCATGGCAAGAATATGTAAACATGGAGGGATTTTCCCAAAAACAAAACATTCAAAAAGAATTCTACACCGGCCCGCAAAATCCCTCCATGCAAAAACAGCAAGCGTTAACGACACCTTAATTAGGGTTCCCATGTTATCCCCTAATCCACACCGGAATAACGTGTAGGACTTACAGCAGTACGCCTACCCGCCATCCAACATGGATATGACCTATCGCGCTAACTAGATACCTATACTTTCCCATCAGGCCCTTGATTCCCCTATCTATCGTGGAATGACCTAACGGTAGTATAAACCTTCCCCAATTAACCCATACGAACATGAACAACGCGTCGCAAAACTGGTCATATCCTATCCAAAGACTATATTCTCTATCGTGGGGACGAGTCGCCAATCCACCACCACTTGCTCTGATCAGCAGATACCATGAAGTCCGTGATGCCAACTTATCAACAGAAGTTTTCGACCCATAACTAATATGCAAGGGTGAGATTTCCAATTTTGACAATTCGTCGTCTCCAGAAGACCTTAAGTAGCATGACGTAGGATCAATATTTATCCTTCCATCTCCTGATGCAGAGGAGGTTTGAACAGTGTTCATCATCGTCGGTAACTCATTCGTCACCTCAGTGACATCCAGTTTATTGTCAACGTCTAAATGATTCCGTTCTACATTAGCATCCGTTTCCGCGGCACATGACATATGCTCAACAATAGCATCGTCATCACACATCACTGTAGACTGTCTGTTACCATCAACCATTTTCTTCTCATCATCACTCGACTGACGGTCAACCGTAATAGGAACAGTTACAGCTGCACAACCTTGTGCATCTTCAATCAACTTAACCTTCGTGACGAGGTCCAACGGCGTCGAAACACTAGGAGGCTCACTCGATGAAGTCGATAAACTAGTCCCTATAAGTGGACTGCTGACACTTTCTATATCCTTATTATCACTGTGACTATTGAGGTTCTGATGGCTACTATTTCCATAGCTAATCGTAGCATCCGTAAGAGCATGAGGTTCAGGCTTTTTAGTAATAGTAGCATCATGTCTCCTAGGCTTCTTAACCGTTACTGTATCACCATCACTTATCCTAGAAGCTACTCTAGGTCCAGTTATATAATTTACCCTAACTGAAGGGTTCCGAAAATAAGCTTTATTCCGTTCAGTCAATCCTGTCTGGGCTTTATTCATATTTGCTGAACTCACCAACCTCTGATTACTCGAATCCAAATTACCGTTCCAGGCCTTTCGAGCAGCTAAAAGGCTTTTATCGTCACACACTCCGGATCCATCTTGATGCCTACCTTTTTCACCTTTTTCTTTCTTTTCTACACTTAGAAAAGCCATCTTATCTGTTACACCAACCGGCTTGTTACTAGGACACGCATCAAGAGGCTTTACATCATTACGGTCACGTACTCGTCCTTCATCAGGGTATGCTTTCGTGATATAATTGACAAATCTCTTATCTTCCGAGTATGCTTTAGGTAGAAACGAAAAATCCGAATGTCTCGCACGCAGACCACTAGTAGCTTCCTTATTATTTCCTGTTTTAGCCTGATAAGCTAATCTTCCAAACCTACTACCAGCTATCTTAGCACGAGACATAATAAATTCCGTCAATTCGTTAAAATTGGGCTCTCTCTCCTCTTCGTCCCACTTAAATACTAGCTCTGCCCACTGGGCTTGCATTCGACGAGGTAGGAGCCTTACTATTCGTTCTAAAGTAGTCCTAGAGTTAAGTTCAGCTGTACAGTTTAACTGTTCTAAAGTTAAAGAAGCATTTTGCATTTTAATGGCCAAGTTCGTCAATGATTCGGGATCATTAAATTCGACATTCCCAGTTCTAAATAAGTCCTCTAAGGTTTCTCGCGCTATCACATGTGACTGCCCAAAAAGCTGTTTTAAAATAACCTTAGCTCTCTTATATCCCGCCTGTGGGTCCATTATAAGACAGCCTTCGATCGCATTTTTAGCTTTTCCCTTACAATAATGAATTAAATACAATAAACGCACTTGATCATCCTTGATTCGAGGTTCTATAAACGTCTCTATCTGTCGTATGAACTTAAAATAGTCGCGAGACCTTCCATCAAAATATGAAAGTTCAACCTTAGGTAATTCTAAACCCTCTATCGATGACTTACGTATCTGATCGGTCTCCGGTACTTTAGGACTCTCACTTAATCCTGATTCCTTAATGCCTGCCGAGGGTGACTTACAATAATAAATATCAGACATAACATGAGGATTACCCATAAAAAGGTTATTATCAACGACTTGCCTAGAGCCCTGTGATCCGTCGAGCTCTTCCACCCTCCTCACGTGTGATTTTTTTCGGTTTGACATCATAAATAGGATTCAATACGAAAGGTAACAGATACAAAATAGAATAGTTCCAAAATTCAGTTCAGAATTAAGATAAACGATTAAAATTCCAAATGTTTCCTTGTAATTCTTAATAATCCAAATAGATCCGATTATATGCGTTCTGGTAAATATTTCCAAGTATAATTCACGCACGAAGAGCAAACATCAGACTGTAGAATCTATTTCGCCGGCTGCTGTCCTAATCGCGTCCAATAGAAACACACCGGTACGATTCTCCTAGATCCCCGTCCCAGCCAAATCAGAAAGCCGAAAATTCTAGGAGAAAACCGTCTCTATTGTTATAAAAAATGGAAATACAGAGACTTACGATGTTTATGTTTCTTCCAGGACTAAATTACTCCGTAGAGTATCTATTACAATAGCTAGTAAGTGACACTAAGTTCAGCAGCCACTGCGTCTATCCAAAAATGTGGCGGTAGCCATATTATATCAAATTTAAACAATATATGTACAGTTCAAAAGCAAACACAAAAACTTCAATATAAGTACAAAATATGGAAAGAATAACAATATACAATGGTAAAATCTCAAATTGGAATCAAATAAAATACCAAAAATGTCAAGAGAAAAAGTCCATCAGGTCATGGCAAGAATATGTAAACATGGAGGGATTTTCCCAAAAACAAAACATTCAAAAAGAATTCTACAGTTAGACTGATTTCTCTTTGAATGTCACAAGAAGAGGTTTGTTCTTTCTTATAAATTGGGACAATCAGAGATTGAGACCAGTCTGATGAGATTACGTCCAGTTACTTTAGTAATTTTTATTTCGTCTAATCGTATCCGGTTCTTATGTTTCTTTTAAGAGTAAAAATAAAACGCACTTGGGAACAGAGGATTAGATGCAGCATAATTTGGTTAGTTAGATAGATAGATAGATAGATAGATAGAGAACATTATTGATACACAAAAATAAATGTTCATCATGGTACATTGTATCAAAGAGAAAAAGACAACTGCAAATTAGAACACAACCGGAAATCTCAGTGTTTGTCTGTTTTGCTTCATATTAAAATTTGTACGCGCAAAAAACCGCAAAAAGGAGACTAGTAAGAAGTAAATTTCCTTAAAAATTATTTTTCAATTTAAGCGATCTGTTGATATACTATCTACAAAGTTACTGCTTAAATACGCTTTTATATAAGTCTAAATTCGAATGACTGAAATGAAACTAGTTCTCTACAATGGAAAAGATAGATTCAGATACTACTGACAATAGAATAACAAAAAAGCATAGAAAACATATGACCAATGCATGATGTATACAAAGTACCATTGAAAACCCTCTTTGAAATGGCAATGTTTCATTGAATAATATTCAACATCCCTTATTGATAGTAGACTAAATTGCTAAGAGCTTTGTGAATAAACACTAGAATATTTTCGTGAGAGTTATGAAGAGTGTTGCTTTCATTCGATTAATTAATAGATATATTACAGATCACTGATCGATGCCTGTAAACACTCGATGGCTAAGTTTCCATCCGGGTATCGGACTCATAATCTGCGTGCACCAACGTTCATCACCCGCGATAATGGGACGCTAGAACTTTTGTTTCGCACATGAACGACTATTCCAAGCTATCTCAACAAGTTATTACTAAAAATCATCATGTGCTCACCAGTGGTGAAAAGCTACGTGAAATCTTTGAATTCCTACTGAGATGTTGTGGCCGATGGAGTTCAACCCTTTCAGGCTTGAAGCGATGCTCACCGCATGATGTCATGGATTGGTGAGAGCTAAGCATTACAAACTTAAGGTTTATTTACCAGACAATTTTATGTTTTGTATAATACTATTTTACCAATATTAGGACATCGCACAATCAATGATATACTGATTTTTACTATAGTTCATGTTTGAGGTAATTAACTTCTGTAATGAAGCATATTTACATACACCGGTGTACGAGTCAGGTTTTTGAATATTATATGAATAAATATCAAACTAACAAACGGAAATCCATAAAATGATTGAGATTTTCTTTCTATGATTATATTGTATGTCAGTCGCAGGAATCACGGATGCACGCTGATCATGGTCTTACACTGATCGCTCCACGGAGTTTGAATCTCTTTATTTAGAATAGTTGTGAAGCCTAGTAATGAATGCAGAAGTTCTTTGGCATTCACGAGACAGATGACCCGTTCTGACAACTAATGCAATCATAATTGAAAAATACATAGAATGCCTAAACAATGTGAGAGACCGAAAGAACAACGGAAAACTAGAAGAAAAATCATTATATATTACTAATGGCGTTTTCGGAAATATTGGTAAAAAAATCAAATTAACTTTAACTAATAATTTCACTTCTGTAGTTCGTGATGGTATACCAAAAACTTGTATATGTATTACTAACGGATATAAACCAATATCTTGTTCAGTTAATTCACGATCGATTAATTATTCAGCTGATGTACTGCCAAGACGAAATATTGAAGCTTGATTCCCAGAAAATAAATTATAGTGTAACAAAGAATTATGTCCTTCATCAGGATCACGAGCTTCAATTCGTGCCACTACCTGTGGGAGATTACAATCAGCAAATGAATGATATCATTATTTGATACAAAAATATGGTAGGTAAATGAAATGTGTTGTTCAATATAAGATTTGATGGCCGTTGAAACATTATTCTGTCTACCTAATTTAAAAAGTGACTTTTAAATGTAAATCCTTATGTTTCTCAACCATGATTGAAGATGATAGGTTTTCTCTACTATAAGACATACAAGTACAATGTATACAAAATGAACACGCTAATTTTATCCTCATGTTAGGCACTCCATTTAAACAATACAGTTATGCATCTTTGATAGGGACGAGTTACCACAAGTTGTAGTTTGCGAATCGCCTACCTTCGAATATTTGGACATCGGAGAATATTTCATGGAACAAAAGAAACAACAAACTGTAATTTTTAATAATTAGTAAAGGAATTTCCCATCAATGATTTGTTTCATTACTTTCTTTATCAATCAGTAATTTTTTAGCTAACTGGTTGTAGTTGGTCATTCAATCTGGTATTAAACTATGGATAACAAAACATCGAATCCACATACAACTATTCCTATATAGCTTATTGCTACTTATGTAAACAAGTGCTCAGTAAACTAATCACATGGTAGGTTTTTATATATTATAACCAATGACCCTCGTTGACACTGACACACTGGAAGTAAACTCAGAAACAGTAGTATCGCGAGTGATGCCGACTCGCATACAATACTGAAGATTCTGATTTCGATTATGAAACATGTAGGCCCGATGCAAATAGCTCTCACATTCTGGAAACATCTTAGAAGAACTAAAGATAAAAACCCAGACAAATCAGTTGAGGTATCAAGCTAATGATCATTTCCAAAAGAAGCAGAGAATAGATTATTGAATTAAATGGTATACTGAGGAATTGAGAAGTGGTACACTTAGTAGTTTGTGTAAAATTTTGCAAGTATATGTTCTTCTCAGTTTATTTATTTATCACAAAATAAAATTATTATGAAAATTGATATTACTAACGAGATTTGACTTGGTTATATTAAACAGAATGCGACTTCATGTATAAAGATTTAAGAAAAACATCATAATTAAATTTTGACTGAACCCTAACTGTGATAAGGCTGATCTTGGGCCCGAATTAAATAATAGCTATTGACTTGTAGTGAAACATTTATACGCTGAAAATACGGTCAGTACGATAAAAAATTCAAAGCGTCGAAATCCTGCATTGGAAGTTAAAACGTCTTCACTCAGAAAGGTTATGACCTCTCAAGATGATTGCGGAGGTCCTGAAGGTGACGAGGCCGATTTCCTTTCAAACAGACAGAGCAACCATTCTTTTAGGTACGCGCAATGTTCAGACAAAATAGGAGATGGAAAGACTATACCGATTTGCTGTAGAGATGGAAAGACACAACAAAGAGCTACTTGAAATCATTAAAGCATCCTTCTAAACAGAGGACGAGGACGATTAAAGGCGCGCCAGTCGATGCCATGCACCCATCAAAGACTACAATGACGATTTGGTAGATCAAACTTATCAATCAGCGAGAGATTTTGATCGAATGATTTGACCATTCTAATAGGACACATTGTGATGAGTGCCTTAGTTTCGACGGCGGGCTCACCATATAGTGGAGGCCAATTTTAACGTGTTCTTAGGCTTCGTAATTAGCTCGTTCAGATAATCGTTACCCAGTAGCGAATGACGGTTTATAAATCAGAAGGTGAACTCTAAGTGTTGGATACGTTTATTTCGGCACACCAAAATTAGATCAGCAGACTACAAGCACTCTAAGATTAAATCGTCATGCGGGCGACGGAAAGCAAGCAAGCATGTGAATTGGCGAATGAATGGATGAAATGAAGTGGAGAAGGCTAGTAAGCCAACTCCTCAAGACAAAGCATGACTGAGAATTTATAGTCACAGGAAAGTAGGACAGACATGTCGCAAGCGAGATAGGCACGAATGTGCGCGTAGGTGTAAGCGAAGTTCACTTTTACCAGCTCAAACTAACCAGAAAATGATAAAAACCAATGGAACACGTAGGTTGTTGCTATACAAATGTCTTGGTTAAATAGATTATTCGAAATGCGTAACCAAATTAGGTGTAAGCTAACTCAAATATATGTGGAAGCACTGCAAAGTGGGAGACATATGGTACAATTATTGATTACCGACGCACACTACAGGATCCACAAATACCAGCACAGCATGGATGAACAAAAAAGAAAACTAGAAAAAAATACTTACATCAGAACACTTAACAACGTTGACAACGGCGATTGAACTGTCAAGCAGACGACACAGAGAACAAAGAAGAAGCATCCTCAAAGACAAACTAATCAAGATTTTAAAGCCAGCCACAGAAGAAAACGCAAACAGTTGTGTGGTCAACCTATCGAAGCAACATCTAACGACTACAGAAGTACAACTGCTCCAAAAAGGATGAAACTATAACACAAAGGACGCTTCAAAACTGGAATTCTTCGTGGCATTAGAGTCATCGCTCAAAACGGCAGGAATAAGTGAAGAAACTCAACAAGAAATAAGACAAACCATAGTGCCACTAACTCGACGGAAGAGAGACAACAACCAACTAACAGAACAACAACGAAAAGCTCTGAAGAAACTCAAAACCAGAGAAGATATAGTCATAGTTCCAGCAGACAAAGGACGCACAACAGTAATCATGGACAAGGAGGAATATATCAAGAAATCCGAGGAGCTACTTCAGGACAGAAGCGTATATAAACCAGTCGACACAAACCCTATAAAAAAGTTGGACAATCAAATCTCAAGGACTCTAAATAGGCTTGTCAAAACAGGACAAATATCAAAACAAGATCAATGGAGAATGAAATCCAATGGACCAACAATTCCACGATTCTACGGTAGGCCAAAACTCCACAAACCTAACATCCCACTACGTCCTATTGTGTCTTTCCCCGGAACCCCGACCTAAAACTTATCAAGAGAAATCTCAAGGATATTAAAACATCTGGTGGATGAATCCAACTACTCCATTAAGTCTGCCAAAGAATTCTTGGATTAACTCAAGAGGATTCAAATTGACAACGACGAAATGATGATATCCTTCGACGTAACAGCTTTATTTACCTCAATAGAGCCAAGCTGAGCTAAAGAAAGTCTTTCTCTGCTCCTCACCAACGACACAAATCTACACAAAAATACAAAGCTTCGGAGTCAAAGTTTGGTTGAACTCATCGACCTATGCTTAACAACGTATCTTCAGTTCAACAACAGAGTCTACGAACAAATAAAATGAACACCAATGGGATCACCAATATCAGGACCCATCGCCGAAGCGGTAATGCAGAGACTGGAAGCGTCGATTCTGCCAGTGATCAAGCCAAAATTGTGGGTTCGCTATGTAGACGACACATTCGTTATTATCAAAAGGAATGAGCTGGAGAAAATCTACAATCAGATCAACAACGTCTTTGATGACATCAAATTCACGACGGAAAAGGAATCAAACAACAGCCTATCATTCCTGGATGTACTAATCACCAGAACTAACACAGGAAAACTAGAATCTCAAGTATTTCGAAAGCCAACCCACATCAACGTAATTCTCAACTAGGACAGCAACAACCCAAGAACCCACAAGATTAACTGCATACAAACTATGTTCAAGAGAGCGAAGACACACTGCAGCACATACGAAACATTAAAAACGAGGAAAAACACCTGATGACTATCTTCCAAAAGAACGGCTATCCACGCAACTTCTTCAAAAAACATCAACCGAAACCATCATCAGAAATGAAATCAAGCACAGGAACAAATAAACGCATCATCCTACCATACATCAAAGACATATCGGAAAATACGGCACGACTACTGAAACCATTTGGAATAGGTGTGGCACACAACTCAACAGAATAACTTCAGTCAATCCTATGTAGACCAAAGGACAAAATGACAAAGGGAGAAAAACCAAATATCATCCACAAAATAAATTGCTCAAACTGTGAAAAACACTACATAGGACAAAGTGGACGACCTCTTCAGCTCCGTTTACGTGAACATCAATTAGCAGTCAAACGCCACGACAACGCTTCGCTTATCTCAATACATACCGACAACTATGGACACACATTTGATTGGAATAACGTGGAAATACTGGGTAGGGGGAGGACAAAGAACACTAGAGAATTTTTAGAAGCTTGGCACTCAGGTCAATTAGCAATCAACAAACACATCGACATTGACCCAATTTATCAACCAATCAGGAGAATCATAGGCGACACTGGATCAAGAAACAGATCAAAAGAGGGAGGCAATCAAAACATAGTTGCAAACAACGACAGGTCAAAGGTCAACATCAACCAATCAAGATCGAGGTTAGCAGAACAAGCTACAGGTCATACGTGGAGAGATTCTAATGCTTCACTTCTATCTGAAGTTTGTGCTTATGATGTTGTTCAGAAGAACAATGAAAGCTCCACAACCAAAACAACCGCCTCAGAGAACGAAACACCACCACAATCATCCACCTGAGCTACAAATTTTCTCCACCATCGCACTACAACCTAAGCGGCAAGGTTAAGATACACAATATCGTCTTTGACGACATCATGGGCCGACATGGACTTGAAGATATGAACGTAGATTTTGAGTAATTTTCAGACCTAGTCATCAACGACACAATATTTACTCTCAAACGGACACGCAAATTAAGCATAACTGATTGAACGAAACTGCCCAAATCTGCATGTATTGAATGTAAGACTTGTGGTGCGCAAGCAACGCTGAAAGAGTTCCAGATATCCACGTGCTAGCGACATGGATTAAAATGAAATCATAGAAGGTTTCTAAGACTGGAAAACATCATTAAATAAACCTTTATCTTGATAGTGGAAAACTCAATCAATTCAAAATATTACTCATTGATATTCTCCGGGTCTTTCACCATCTACTCAAAGTAGAGAAGCTTACGATGGATGAAATTAGAAAAAGCATTCATGAAGCAAAAAATGAAGCCTTTTATGCAGTTTCGATTACGAGATTCACTATCATAGGGAATGAGACTCAGTTCATACTCCGAATAAAATTCAAGAAACGAGGAACAACAAGGCAGCAATCAACATCAGCGGAACATGAGCAAAGAAAGTCAAAGGACATGTTAACTTCATGGCAGTGAACAAGCAAATTAAGATGAGCGTACGAATGGAAATATTTTATAGATCTAAAAATGACAGGTGACAAGTCTGTAAGAGAAGGAAATATGAGAGCGAAAAGCGAGGAAATAAAAGTTATCAGTCACATCTAAGATCAGCGAAACAGGTGTCTAGAGCATTATAAGGAACTCTTGAATCGATCCGCTTCACTGAATCCACTGAATCGATGCAGCACACGTGGATTTCTTTGTAGTGCCTCCACATATATTTCAGTTCGCTTGCATCTAACTTGGTCAAGCTCTTTCGATTAATTTATTTAAACAAGGCATTTGTATAGCAACAACTCATATGTGCCATTGGTATTTTTTATTATCTGGTTTGTATGAGCTTGTGCGACTGAGCATTGCTTACGCCTACGCGCTAACTCATCCTTTTCGCTTTAATGTTAATCTCTTAATATCCCCATGAACTCACATGATTTGTGTCGCTTGCTTTTGACCTTGTCAATCATTCGTCGCTTTTATTCATGTGTGTGCATACCTATTTTGCTTGACTATGTCTGTCATATTTTTACCTGAATATATACTCCTAGTCATGCTCTATTTATTCGAGTTGGCTCTTAGCCTTCTCCGATTCGCTTCGCTTTGTGGGGTGTCCCGAATAAACGTATTCATCAATACGAGTTCTTATTCTGATTTATAAACCGAGCTTAAGAACACGCAAATGCATCGGCACACTACATCTGAATCAATTTTAGCCCGACTACAACTGAAGAGATTTCTATGATGTGTTGCATAGCCATAACATTTCGGCACAGGCAATGAAAGCAGACGTAGCGGCAACTGCTGAAATATTCCACATTCTATTCAACAAGATTTGGATGAAGAACGAGTACCTACAGACTGTAGAAAGGATGTTTTGCATCAGGATCAGCATGCTGAATTTCTTAATGGCCAATCGCTCATCTACCAAATCGCAGCATCGAACATCATCCTGGAACAATCACTTCGAATGAACACACCACTCTTCATCAACTTTATTCGCCAGGGGAAAGAACTTGATAGCGTAGATAGGAACAAACTATGGAACCATCATCGACTCCACGGCCTACCTGAGAAATCAACCAACATCATAAAGAATTCTCATGATGGGTTAAACTGTCAGACAAGGAGGACTCGATTGAGGAGAAGACCGACAAGGTTGCTTAGTCTCGCCTTTTTCTTTCCCCTGATGCTTGAATCGATTATGCGGACGGTATCATCTGGAAGGGAACACGGTATACAGTGAATAGCCAGGGTGCAACTAAACTTTCTGGATGTCGCAGATGATTTGGCACTTTTATCGCACACGCAACAACAGATGCAAGAGAAGACGACCTGTGTCGCAGCACACAGCAGCAGTTCTGAACAAATACAAAGGCGAAAGCATGTTTTTCCGATAGAACACATCATCTGCCTACGATATAACTTCAGATACAGATGCCTTGGAGGACGTCAAAGCCTTAACCTATCCAGGCATCACCTCCGACAAGCAAGTTAGATTTGATACACATATGCAGGAGCGGATCAGCAAATCAAGGACAGCATTTCTACAAATAAACATCTGGTACTTAACACAACTATCAACAAACATGATAGTCCAAATTTCCAATAAAAATGTCAAGACAGTTCTACTACATATCGTGAAAACATGTGAAAATACGACAATCATCATTAGGAAAATACAAGTACTTATTAACAGTTTTGATGAGCAAAATACTTCTAATTCGTTGTCAGACGCCATCAGTAACAACCTAGTTTGGGAAAGAACAAATACGTTTACGTTGAAAGAAGAATTCATAAAGAAGCCCTGGATGTGTATTTGGTACACACTGCGGAAAGCAGCTAACTGAATCACAAGACAAGCCCTCATTTGAAACCGTCAATCAACAAACACATTACACTGAGAAATGGGGACAGATATGAGAAGAATGAAAAACGTTTGACAGAACCGGAAATAGAAGTCTACAAATGGGTAGGTGGGATAATATAGATCGAGCGCATAACTCTCTTCTGGGGATTACTAGAGTGAGCAATAAAGTTAGCATCCTTACTAATAGAAAAATTAATCTTTTTCTGACTCTCCGTGACTCGTTATATTGATATTGGAAGAATCTCGATATGTTCAACAATCGAGCGTTTACGAATAAAGTTGGTTGTATTGTGTTATGCTTTAATTCTGAATTATCATGTGGCTTTTGGCAAATAAATTATCCGGAGTTTAAGACTATGATGCATCGATTATAAACACAGATCCGATCAGTGTACTTTTATTCATCTCCAGTTACGATGATGCATGTGAATTTCCCCTGTGTACTTGTGCATGCCAAAAATTCGAAGATAGAAAAATTTAAAATGCACAAAATTGTAGTTGGTTCATTGACCTGTTAAATCAGTAGACTGTAAATGTACCAGTAATACTCACGCTGAAATACCAAAGACAACATCAGACGGCTGAGGTTTAACTTAGGTTGGACATCATTATACATGATTGTCCTCTCAATGGCCAAGAGTTTAGAATTTGTTTGTTTTGCATATACGGATTCATGAGGCTGCACTGATGATTAGTCTTTTACAAAAAACAAAACTGTCGTTCACTGCTTCCTGGTTTCTACTTATCATCTATGACTATCAGTTTCACGATTTTAAGGAAACTTAACAAATCCCACAATCCTAGTGTGACATAAACATTTTTTCTTGTCACTTTTTACTATCCAAACTTGAGATAATTTTATTTATTACATATATTGTCTGAAGAAGTGAATGACATTTATTCCAAAGTTTCAGAAACTGTTTTAACTTTTGATAATTCTGATGTGTTGGTTTTTCTTATTACATCATATAGTTAGTACTTGTGGTAACTATTATTACACCTAATAGAGCGAACGTCAAAGTTCAGCATTCTTCAACCCACTTCGCCTTCAGCTTGAGTTACCAGTTCTTCCCAAACGCTTTTCACTTTTTAATGTCTGTCTTCAGTGTTTATTGATCTGTCACTTATCCTCTGATCATGAAGATTACAAATGATGGCTTATCTTCAGGGGACGGACTTCGTGGTTCTCTGGTTCGCAACTCCACACAAAAGACCGACTTCGATTTCGACATTGAATATTCTAACTTTAAAGTTGATTATATCGTATACATGAACAAAATACTTCTTTAACTCATAAAATAATTAAAATTCACCTTTTACTTACTTCACCTGGTGGTTCATGATATGACACGCTTATATTACCTTTACCAGTTATTGGAAATACAATTATTGGATCATGATCATTAGTATCAGTGACATTTACATAAACTTTAGCTGATGATGAAAGTGATGGTTTACCATGATCAATAATCAATATTGTCAATTCATAATTAGATTGTTTTTCTCTATCTAATGATTGTAAAATTGTCAATTCACCAGTTGAACTATTTAATTTAAAATAAGATGTTGAACTAAATAAACGAAAATGAAATTTAGCATTTTCATCGTTATCATTATCAGTACCGAGAAGAATACCTATGCAATTAAAAAAAAGTGGAAAATTGAATGAATTTAAGTTTCTGCCATTTTGTATTGTTTTAGTCAAGTAAAAATAATAGTTTAGTTGGGATTCTTAAGGACAAGAGAAACTAGAAAGATCATAAAACAGACCATCAAGCGAATATGGAGACCAACATAAAGGGGATGAACAACGATAAATTGGAACTGGAAAGAGAAGGTCAGGTGAGAGTTGGAGAATTCTGGTCAGTGAATTGTTATCCATTAGTGTTTAAACGCATAGGTTCAAAAGTAATTTCGTTGTGATCGAGCTTCATTTCAGGTAAACTAGAAAATCCATTCGTCTTAGATCTTTGATCAGAAATAATATGCGAGATATAAAAGTTAGGATTTATAGACAGAGCTAAATACCCATCAATGAAAGCAACCGAGACTATGGCTTTTGTAGTTCGCATTTTTCCACCTCAGATAGCATAATATTGAATATTCTACCATTCTTTACTGTCAAAAGGTGTTTTGAGTTCGGAATGTCCATACGTTATAAAAATGCTGTTTTTGTGTTGGCTATACGCGTGCTCACATTTGCATCTTGCTCATTATTCATGCTGTACAGAAATAAAGAGATTTTCGCACCTTCCGAAGACTGTCCGTCAACTGCGATTTTTTTGAAGTATGTGGAGACTTTTTGAGGCAGAGGCTACTGCAACAGTGGTTGTCTACTCCGAAAATTAGAGCTGCATGGGGCATAGATCAGCTAGATCATCAGTCGACTGTTGCACAAGGATCCGTTATCCCGCAATCTAGCCGGTTCACGATCAATCCGATCTAAATCCAGTCTGTCTAATCCGAATTAAGGCATCTACAAAGTCTTTTTTCTGTTACGCAACACCCTTGTTGAAGACTTTATCTGGTATTAACAGACAAGTGATGCCTCTGTCGATCTAACACTAGCTGATATCGCCTTTCTTTGGCACTATGATGGGGTATACTTTTTTCCGGTTTATTGGTACTTGTTCTTTATAACGAATCTTGTTAAAAAGAATGTGGAGTATTTCTGTTCCGGTTGCTTCGCCACTACTGACTTGTCTGAGGGACATACTTATTGCATCAATTGCTGGTAGGTCGATATCGTTTGAAAGGTTCGTGGATGCTGCTTCAATGTTGATATATTTGCGTTTGTTCATCTTCAATTGCTTGTTTGCTTCTGTGTATTAAGATTGCGTCTTGATTTTCTCTGCTCTTGTTCGAGTGATGTTGATTGCTGCCTTCTTGTTTCTACTTTCTTGAATTTTATCCAGAGTATCAACTGAGACTCATTGTCTGCGAGTGTGCGTCTCGTGATCGAAATCGCATAACAAGCCTAATTTTTCTTCGTGAATGTCTTTTAGAGTGGTGAACATGGTAACCTGTTTCCCATTGAGTAGATTGTGAAAGACCTGGAGACTATTGCTGGGGGATATCTTGAATTCACTGAGTGTTCCAGTATCCCGAAGAAATGCTGTTTAGAAGTTTGGTGATGTTTTCCACCTAGCTGTTGAGTGTTTCTCGAGTTTCAGTTACAATTTGATGACCAGCAAGTGAGGATCTCAGAGTGTATTAGGTCCTCTTTGCTCCTCAGCTCTTACATGATCCTTCTAAATATTTTATTGATACAGATAAGTATGATTCGGTTCTCAGTGGAGTGATCCGATGAAATCCATTTTCCTTTCTTTGTCATTTCCCTAATCCCATGTCGTCCCATCATGTTTTATCCCAACATTGAAATTTAGGACTCGTTTTAGAAAGGTCAGATCATTCGATGAGGATCTCTCTGTAGAATTATTTCGCCGGTGGCTGTCCTAATTGCTTCCAATAGAAACACTCCTGTACGTTACTCCTAGATCCAGGTCCCAGCCGAAATCAAAAGGGCGAAATTTCTAGGAGAAAACGTCTCTTATTAATATAAAATGGAAATACAGAGGCTTACGGTATTTTTGTTTCTTCCAGGACTAAATTACTCCGTAGAGTATCTATTACAATAGCTAGTAAGTGACACTAAGTCCAGCAGCCACCGCGTCTATCCAAAAATGTGGCGGTAGCCATATTATATCAAATTGAAACAATATATGTACAGTTCAAAAGCAAACACAAAAACTTCAATATAAGTACAAAATATAGAAAGAATAACAACATACAATGGTAAAAATCTCAAATTGGAATCAAATAAAATACCAAAAATGTCAAGAGAAAAAGTCCATCAGGTCATAGCAAAAATATGTAAACATGGAGGGATTTTCCAAAACACAAAGCATTCAAAAAGAATTCTACACCGGCCCGCAAAATCCCTCCATGCAAAAACAGCAAGCGTTAATGACACCTTATTTAGGGTTCCCATGTTATCCCCTAATCCACACCGGAATGACGTGTAGGACTTACAGCAGTACGCCTACCCGCCATCCAACATGGATATGACCTATCATGTTAACTAGGTACCTATACTATCCATCAGGCCCATGATTCCCCTATCTATCGTGGAATGACCTAACGGTAGTATAAACCTTACCCAATTAACCCATACGAACATGAACAACACATCGGAAAACTGGTCATATCCTATTCGAAGACTACATTCTCTATCATGGGGACGAGTCGCCAATCCACCACCACTTGCTCCGATCAGCAGATACCATGAAGTCCGTGATGCTAACTTATCAACAGAAGTTTTTGACCCATAAATAATATGCAAGGGTGAGATTTCCAATTTTGACATTTCATCGTCTCCAGAAGACCTTAAGTAGCATGACGTAGGATCAATATTTATCCTTCCATCTCCTGCTGCAGAGGAGGTTTGAACAGTATTCATCATCGTCGGTAACTCATTTGTCACATCAGTGACATCCAGTTTATTATCAACGTCTAAATGATTCGGTTCTGCATTAGCATCCGTTTCAGCGGCACAAGACATATGCTCAACAATAGCATCATCATCACATATCACTGTAGACTGGCTGTTACCATCAAACACTTTCTTCTCATCATCACTCGACTGACAGTCAACCGTAATAGGAACAGTTACAGTTGCACAACCTTGTGCATCTTCAATCAACTTAACCTTCGTGACGAGGTCCGATGGCGTCGAAACACTAGGAGGCTCATTCGATGAAGTTGATAAACTAGTCCCTATAAGTGGACTGCTGACACTTTCTATATCCTTATTATCACTGTCACTACTAAGGTTCTGATGGCTACTATTTCCATGGCTAGTCGTAGCATCCGAAAGAGCATGAGGTTCAGGCTTCTTAGTAATAGTAGCATCATGTCTCCTAGGCTTCTTAGCCGTTACTGTACCACCATCACTTATCCTAGAATCTACTCTAGGTCCAGTTATATAATTTACCCTAACTGAAGGGTTCCGAAAATAAGCTTTATTCCGTTCAGTCAATCCTGCCTGGGCTTTATTCATATTTGCTGAACTCACTAACCTCTGATTACTCGAATCCAAATTACCGTTCCAGGCTTTTCGAGCAGCTAAGAGGCTTTTATCATCACACACTTCGGATCCATCTTGATGCCTACACTTTTCGCCTTTTTCTTTCTTTTCTACACTTAGAAAAGCCATCTTATCTGTTACATCAACCGGCTTCTTGCTAGGACACGCATCAAGAGGCTTTACATCGTTACGGTCACATACTCGTCCTTCATCAGCGTATGCTTTCGTGATATAATTGACAAATCTCTTATCTTCCGAGCGTGCTTTAGGTAGAAACGAAGAATCCGAATGTCTCGCACGCAGACCACTAGTAGCTTCCGTATTATTTCCTGTTTTAGCCTGATAAGCTAATCTTCCAAACCTACTACTAGCTATCTTAGCACGAGACATAATAAATTCCGTCAATTCGTTAAAATTGGGCTCTCTCTCCTCTTCGTCCCACTTGAATACTAGCTCTGCCCACTGGGCTTGCATTCGACGAGGTAAGAGCCTTACTATTCGTTCTAAAGTAGCCATAGAGTTAAGTTCAGCTGTACAATTTAACTGTTCTAAAGTTAAAGAAGCATTCTGCATTTTAATGGCCAAGTTCGTCAATGATTCAGGATCATTAAATTCTACATTCCCAGTTCTAAATAAGTCCTCTAAGGTTTCTCGCGCTATTACATGCGTCTGTCCAAAGAGCTGTTTTAGAATGGCCTTAGCTCTCTTATATCCTGATTGTGGATCCATAATAATACAGCCTTCAATCGCATTTTTTGCTTTTCCCTTACAATAATGAATTAAATACAATAAACGCACTTGATCATCCTTGATTCGAGGTTCTATAAACGTCTCTATCTGTCGTATGAACTTAAAATAGTCGCGAGACCTTCCATCAAAATATGAAAGTTCAACCTTAGGTAATTCTAAACCCTCTATCGATGACTTACAATAATAAATATCAGACATAACATGTGGGTTACCCATAAAAAAGTTATCACTAACGACTTGCCTAGAGCCCTGTGATCCGTCGAGCTCTTCCACCGTCCTCATGTGTGATTTTTTTCGGTTTGACATCATAAATAAAGTTCAATAAAGACGGTAACAATACAAAATAGAGTAATTCCAAAATTCAGTTCAAAAATAATGATAAGTAGTTCCAACTTCTTCCTCCAAGGAAGTCTAGTATGATAAACGATTAAAATTCCAAATGTTTCCTTGTAATTCTTAATAATCCAAATAGATCCAAATTATATATGTTCCGATGGAGATTTCCAAAGTATAATTCACGCAAGAAGAATAAATACCAGACTGTAGAATTATTTCGCCGGTGGCTGTCCTAATTGCTTCCAATAGAAACACTCCTGTACGTTACTCCTAGATCCAGGTCCCAGCCAAATCAAAAGGTCAAAATTTCTAGGAGAAAACGTCTCTATATTAATATAAAATGGAAATACAGAGGCTTACGGTATTTTTGTTTCTTCCAGGACTAAATTACTCCGTAGAGTATCTATTACAATAGCTAGTAAGTGACACTAAGTCCAGCAGCCACCGCGTCTATCCAAAAATGTGGCGGTAGCCATATTATATCAAATTTAAACAATATATGTACAGTTCAAAAGCAAACACAAAAACTTCAATATAAGTACAAAATATAGAAAGAATAACAACATACAATGGTAAAAATCTCAAATTGGAATCAAATAAAATACCAAAAATGTCAAGAGAAAAAGTCCATCAGGTCATAGCAAAAATATGTAAACATGGAGGGATTTTCCAAAACACAAAACATTCAAAAAGAATTCTACACTCTCAATGATTGACTGCAGCCTCTGTTAAATCTGATCTACCACATCGTCATTGCAGTCGTTGGTGAATGCATGGCATCGGCTATCGTTCCTTTAATTGTCCTCCTCCCCTGTTTTGAAGGATGCTTTGATGATTCCTGGCTAGTTAAATTCCCATCCTATCTGTGTCTTTCATGCTTATTTGGGAAGCGTCAGTGCAACTCCGAATTCACTCAACAGACCGAAGTGGTTGAGCGATATTAAGATACATTTTCTCAATATTCTACTAATACGGAGGAAACCAATTCACTTTCGAATGACGACATTGTAGAGTAAGTAATTCATAGATTTTACAGTATTATTAAAATAGATTGATACGATTTTATTAGTAAATGCATAGCAAATTTTCTTATCGAATTTTCGATGCAAAATTATGTGAAGAAGTATTAAAAACCGAATCCAATTAAGAATTGGATTTTCAAAACCAACACTCACGACTTCATTTATTGTCATTATCTATTTGTTATTTTCATTTTTGTTTAAATGAATCATTTCCAATCACGAAATAAACAATTATTTATGCCTTTTTTTGGAGTTAATAAAAAAAAAGGAGAAAAAACAATGCAAAATTGACGATTGCACATGAAACATCACACAAATAAACAAAGTAGCCATTGGTTTATTTTACATTTTAACTTTTTTTTTTTTCTTAAAACGGAACGTTTTTAAATCATTAACTTAGTACTTCTTCATTATTTTTGTTACTGTTTATTTAATAGAATTAGTCGAAGACTATTCTGAACATAGTTTCGACATGTCATACCTTTGTTTACCTTTGTTTAAAGTGAATTACTTTCAGTTTCGGTTTTGCCGTATTGATGACGATGATGATGATGATGATGATGATGATGATAATAATGTAACTAATATTTGAACACAGAGTACGTAAGTAACCAAATCACCAATTCAAAAAACATTTATGGCTACTTGTTATACTGTCAACTAGGTAAAAAACTTATTGTAGACAACTTAAAAAGTTAAATTTAAGAAAACAGTGAAAATGTATATCAAATTTTGACAACGATTTAAAATTGATTGAAGAAATAAAAGGAAAAACAGTGCAATTCAGTGTCTTTTCTAATATAAACACACTTTCATCCTAACTTATTTAATTCCTTAAGAAAATAAAATTAATTGGTTGTTCCGAAAGGGAAAAATAATTTCGAGGTCAACTTTTCTCTTGATAACAATGGAAACATTCAATAAGTCGCTTCATTTTCATATGATTCTCTTCTAATGAGTCTAATCTTCATAAAAAAAAACAATTTCTCAATTTTGAGATGGTCGATAAAATTTGTAGCTCAG
>CALYCR020003472.1:0-49594 GCA_944470395.2 Schistosoma turkestanicum
CGTTGATCATCAGACACTTTCAAATAACTAATATCGGTGTACCTAGAAAATCATGAAATGAATTTTATAACCACATAGAGAACTAATAGTGACATATTTTTTGATCATATGCAGAGTTCATACTGCTTATCCATGTCACATTCAGATGGTTCACAAATATGAGGTGATGTTTATGAAAGACTGTAAGATGTACTTTGTCAGGTCAAGTATAATCTAATTATGTGTTTTAGCAGATATGTCCTCAACACCATATACTACTGCTATTTTAACAATTTCGTTGACATTGAATTTGGATTACAATTGTCTTACAGATGGTGCCTAATGCAGTGCGAGAATTGCACTCAAGCTATTCTGATAACTTCATAATCCGTAATATTTCACTGAGTAACACTTCACTATCTGTAAACGTTGCATTTAATCAATAATTTACTTTTGTTTTTCACAGATTGATATAATCTGCAAATATCACTTACTTCCTGTTCGAAATATCGATGAACTATTCTTTTACTAATATTCAGGACGAGAAACCGCCACACATGCATTCATATTTTCAGATGATTACAATGAATCGTCACTTCGAAAAAGTTTTTATTTGAAGTAATCATATCTGAAGGAAAATAGAAAAGATAGTCTGATGATTTTCGAGATGATCGATTAAGGCATAAATATTCCTTGTTATATTTCTAGCTCCAAGGCTGGTTCATTACAGTGTAATCCGTAAACTATTGTAAATGTTAGGCTTGATGAACACATTTGTCAGATATTCACCACGCAATTGTCTTAGTCTTGATTTATTTTCATAGTGAACAAAATTACAATGCACCATTTATGTGCATCGCTCATATACATTAGAGAATTTGTGGTTGCTCTTTTTTCAGATGAAACGTGTATATCGCCGTTTCAGATATACTGTTTGTAGATTGTAAGTATTTCATGACTCTTATCATTAGATAAATGAATTCAGAATATTTAATTATAAGAGTATGAAACACACTTCAGAATGGTTAGAAGTCAAATTGTTCATTCTATTTCGATAATAAGCTATATTTATCAATTGTGATAAATTTAATGTATCCTAAAAACGGAATCTAATCTATCAACAAACCAAGAATAGAAATGCAGCCAATGTATCTGACTTCAGAAACACAGATTATCACCAACAATATCCACTCTTTTGGTGCTGATAAATGTTAAACATTCATGACAGTCACATTCTCCGACGAAGAGTAAATTTGTACATATTTCTTCATAGTGAACACAACGACCATCAGAGTGACAATGTTCAGCATCTTCAGCTAACTGAACATACATTCATTGAGTTGTATTTCTGTGTTAAAATTGAGTTAGGACCCGTAAAAAAACACAAAAAATAATAAACTGCTTACTTGAAGATACAAACGTCACAAAATTGATGCGTAAACCAATGTAACCAAGTTATTAGATTAGGCGTAAATTCAGGAGGACACAACAATCCATCTCGAATGAAAATATATTGTCTTTCTATTACACGCCACAGGAAAATAGAAAGAAGATCGAGCTACATAGAGATAGATTTATACAATTTGTTTCCCTCTAATCGCCTTCAACGCAGCCCATATGATGATACACGTTTATTTCGTGATCGTTGTACTATTATGAGCTTTCAACACAATTACCGCCTGTTATACAGGATAATTCTCTTCACAGATATATTGATATACATATTGAAAAAAGTTGTTCTCATATCGATTGTGCTGACGATGTATTGTTTATCCTAAATTAGTTACATGGAAAATCGGATTTGGGCAGCTTATTTCGGAATATCATTCCATTTAAGATGAAAACAATAATTTGTATGTGTTGAGTTGGATAGGCGATAGTGCACAATCCTACTACTATCTGTACAGAAAAACGTTTGGCCAGTTTGATACGCACTAATACACAGTGTTAACATATCACGTCTGCTCACAAAATAACACGTAATAGTTCGATTGCAGGGAGACGAAATCATGAAAAGTCATTTTACTCGACTCCAGTTATTACCATTATTCATGTGATGATTGAAAAATAAAACTATGCGTACATGTGGTTGTGTTAGGACATATTAACGGCTAAACACGATCTCTAATCGGGCTGCTATGAATTTTCTGAAACACATCAAAACTAAACATCCAAACCAGTGTATTCGTGTACTGCACTATACTGGTGCATCGAATAGATAAATCCTGATTAAATTACAACAACAATAATAGTACAATGCATCTTGTTATTGGGAAGTTGACAAACAATCGCGATTCAATGAAGGCGAGAAATTCACAGATACGTAAGGCAGTAACTTAGGATGCAAATAATGGACAAATAATGGACAATTCAAACGGCCAGTTTATCTGCAATTGTTTCTCATCCATCTTTTATGCAAATTAACTTTCTGTGGTTATCAATGAGCGGCGTTCACTGGCACGTCTCATGCGAATTCCTAGGTTGTCTGAGTCAGTCAAACTGTGACTGTTTATGCTGCATTATTGATAAATGAGAATTTCATCTTCGAGTTCAAGATATTCCAGTGGTTCTTTGATCATCAGACACTTTCAAACAACAAATATCAGTGTATGTAGAAAACCATGTAATGAATTTTATAAGCACATAGAGAGCTAAAAGTGACAGAGTTCAAACTGCCTATCCATTTCACATTCAGATGGTTCACAGATATAACGTGATTTTCATCACAGACTTTAAGATGTACTTTGTATGGCGAGGTATAATCCAATTCTGTGGTTTTGTTATTGTGTCCTTTCAGCCATACAACGTTAATCACGGTGCACTAACACGGAAATATTTCACCTACAATAACACCCATATTGTATTTAACTTAAATTGCATAGTGACACTGCATAGTGGAGCTATTGAATAATTATGCAATTATCAGAACTAAATTAAAATAAGTACGTCTGATTATTCCTTTTCGCTCTAGATTTCTCGCAGCTTATATAAAAGCTTGCCATCTCACTCATAACAGGTATCGTTTATGAAGACATCTCTTGGATTGTATTTCAGCATGTTAGAACGATTCCTACATATCGAGATGCCGGTTATTGTGATTTTCAAGCATGTTTTCATCTCTTCGTTTGGTAGATTTTGGGTTGCCGATGATAACTTGTGTTGACGATCAGTGTTTTGCATGTGATACTGAGCAAGTTTAAGAAAGTCAACTGCATGAAAACTGATCAAGGAAGTTATACAGCCACACTGTTTGAACTAGAGTATATTATATGTAAATAAAACATCTAACGGTCCAGTTGTCGGGATTTGTCACGAATATTCAGAGTGAGGCAACGGTATGACACATAAAACTTGTCAATTCGAGAATACACAATGCCAAGTGCAACAAAAGGTTAGTAATTAGAGCGTCCGAAAAGATAATCCTTTGACGGCTAGGATATCAAGATGACAGTGAATCAGGGTTATCAGATGATGCACAGAGATGTGTTACACGGCCTACTAAACGGTGATCTGGTGCAAATGTGTGACCGTGAAATGTCAAGTAAAGTAATGATTAATTCCAAATCTATTGTTAAGTGTGACTAGACAAAAACACCGGAAACAAATTCACTCAATTTGACGCTTTCATTACTAATTTCAAAATATTTTGGCATTATGTAATTTATGAAAAGAAAACAAACGGTTATTTGATTGGACGATTGACCACTTAACTGGTTTTGCACTGTTTAGGCCTCATTTTTGATAAATGAGAATTTCATCTTCGAGTTCAAGATATTCCAGTGGTTCGTTGATCATCAGACACTTTCAAACAACAAATATCGGTGTATGTAGAAAACCATGAAATGAATTTTATAACCACATAGAGAACTAATAGTGACATTGTTATTAATCATATGCAGAGTTCAAATCGCCTATACATTTCACATTCAGATGGTTCACAAATATGATGTGATGTTTATGAAAGACTGTAAGATGTACTTTGTCAGGTCAAGTATAATCTAATTATGTGTTTTAGCAGATATGTCCTCAACACCACATACTACTGCTATTTTAACAATTTCGTTGGCATTGAATTTGGATTACAATGTTCTTACAGATGGTGCCTAATGCAGTGCGAGAATTGCACTCAAGCTATTCTGATAACTTCATAATCCGTAATATTTCACTGAGTAACACTTCACTATCTGTAAACGTTGCATTTAATCAATAATTTACTTTTGTTTTTCACACATTAATATAATCTGCAAATATCACTTACTTCCTGTTCGAAATATCGATGAACTATTCTTTTACTAATATTCAGGACGAGAAACCGCCACACATGCATTCATATTATCAGATGATTACAATGAATCGTCACTTCGAAAAAGTTTTTATTTGAAGTAATCATATCTGAAGGAAAATAGAAAAGATAGTCTGATGATTTTTGAGATGATCGATTAAGGCATACATATTCCTTGTTATATTTCTAGCTCCAAGGCTGGTTCATTACAGTGTAATCCGTAAACTATTGTAAATGTTAGGCTTGATGAACACATTTGTCAGATATTCACCACGCAATTGTCTTAGTCTTGATTTATTTTCATAGTGAACAAAATTACAATGCACCATTTATGTGCATCGCTCATATACATTAGAGAATTTGTGGTTGCTCTTTTTTCAGATGAAACGTGTACATCGCCGTTTCAGATATACTGTTTGTAGATTGTAAGTATTTCATGACTCTTATCATTAGATAAATGAATTCAGAATATTTAATTATAGGAGTATGAAACACATTTCAGAATGGTTAGAAGTCAAATTGTTCATTCTATTTCGATAATAAGCTATATTTATCAATTGTGATAAATTTAATGTATCCTAAAAACGGAATCTAATCTATCAACAAACCAAGAATAGAAATGCAGCCAATGTATCTGACTTCAGAAACACAGATTATCACCAACAATATCCACTCTTTTGGTGCTGATAAATGTTAAACATTCATGACAGTCACATTCTCCGACGAAGAGTAAATTTGTACATATTTCTTCATAGTGAACACAACGACCATCAGAGTGACAATGTTCAGCATCTTCAGCTAACTGAACATACATTCATTGAGTTGTATTTCTGTGTTAAAATTGAGTTAGGACCCGTAAAAAAACACAAAAAATAATAAACTGCTTACTTGAAGATACAAACGTCACAAAATTGATGCGTAAACCAATGTAACCAAGTTATTAGATTAGGCGTAAATTCAGGAGGACACAACAATCCATCTCGAATGAAAATATATTGTCTTTCTATTACACGCCACAGGAAAATAGAAAGAAGATCGAGCTACATAGAGATAGATTTATACAATTTGTTTCCCTCTAATCGCCTTCAACGCAGCCCATATGATGATACACGTTTATTTCGTGATCGTTGTACTATTATGAGCTTTCAACACAATTACCGCCTGTTATACAGGATAATTCTCTTCACAGATATATTGATATACATATTGAAAAAAGTTGTTCTCATATCGATTGTGCTGACGATGTATTGTTTATCCTAAATTAGTTACATGGAAAATCGGATTTGGGCAGCTTATTTCGGAATATCATTCCATTTAAGATGAAAACAATAATTTGTATGTGTTGAGTTGGATAGGCGGTAGTGCACAATCCTACTACTATCTGTACAGAAAATCGTTTGGCCATTTTGATACGCACTAATACACAGTGTTAACATATCACGTCTGCTCACAAAATAACACGTAACAGTTCGATTGCAGGGAGACGAAATCATGAAAAGTCATTTTACTCGACTCCAGTTATTACCATTATTCATGTGATGATTGAAAAATAAAACCATGCATACATGTGGCTGTGTAAGGACGTATTGACGGTTAAACACAATCGGTAATCGGGCTGCTATGAATTTTCCGAAACACATCAAAACTAAACATCCAAACCAGTGTATTCGTGTACTGCACTATACTGGTGCATCGAATAGATAAATCCTGATTAAATTACAACAACAATAATAGGACAATGCATCTTGTTATTGGGAAGTTGACAAACAATCACAATTCAATGAAGGCGAGAAATTCACAGATACGTAAGGCAGTAACTTAGGATGCGAATAATGGACAAATAATGGACAATTCAAACGGCCAGTTTATCTGCAATTGTTTCTCATCCATCTTTTATGCAAATTAACTTTCTGTGGTTTGTGTGGTTCACTGGCACGTCTCATGCGAATTCCTAGGTCGTCAGAGTCAGTCAAACTGTGACTGTTTATGCTGCATTATTGATAAATGAGAATTTCATCTTCGAGTTCAAGATATTCCAGTGGTTCGTTGATCATCAGATACTTTCAAACAACAAATATCAGTGTATCTAGAAAACCATGTAATGAATTTTATAAGCACATAGAGAGCTAAAAGTGACATTGTTATTCTTCATATGCACAGTCCAAACTGCCTATCCATTTCACATTCAGATGGTTCACAGATATGACTTGATTTTCATCACAGACTGTAAGATGTACTTTGTATGGCGAGGTATAATCCAATTCTGTGGTTTTGTTATTGTGTCCTTTCAGCCATACAACGTTAATCACGGTGCACTAACACGGAAATATTTCACCTACAATAACACCCATATTGTATTTAACTTAAATTGCATAGTGACACTGCATAGTGGAGCTATTGAATAATTATGCAATTATCAGAACTAAATTAAAATAAGTACGTTTGATTATTCCTTTTCGCTCTAGATTTCTCGCAGCTTATATAAAAGCTTGCCATCTCACTCATAACAGGTATCGTTTATGAAGACATCTCTTGGATTGTATTTCAGCATGTTAGAACGATTCCTACATATCGAGATGCCGGTTATTGTGATTTTCAAGCATGTTTTCATCTCTTCGTTTGGTAGATTTTGGGTTGCCGATGATAACTTGTGTTGACTATCAGTGTTTTGCATGTGATACTGAGCAAGTTTAAGAAAGTCAACTGCATGAAAACTGATCAAGGAAGTTATACAGCCACACTGTTTGAACTAGAGTATATTATATGTAAATAAAACATCCAACGGTCCAGTTGTCGGGATTTGTCACGAATATTCAGAGTGAGGCAACGGTATGACACGTAAAACTTGTCATTTTGAGAATACACAATGCCAAGTGAAACAAAAGTTTAGTAATTGGAGCGTCCGAAAAGATAATCCTTTGACGGCTAGGATATCAATATGACTGTGAATAAGGGTTATCAGATGATGCACAGAGATGTGTTCCACGGCATACTAAACGGTGATCTGGTGCAAATGTGTGACCGTGAAATGTCAAGTAAAGTAATGATAAATTCCAAATCTATTGTTAAGTGTGACTAGACAAAAACACCGAAAACAAATTCACTCAATTTGACGCTTTCATTACTAATTTCAAAATATTTTGGCATTATGTAATTTATGAAAAGAAAACAAACGGTTATTTGATTGGACGATTAACCACTTAACTGGTTTTGCACTGTTTAGGCCTCATTTTTGATAAATGAGAATTTCATCTTCGAGTTCAAGATATTTCAGTGGTTCGTTGATCATCAGACACTTTCAAATAACTAATATCGGTGTACCTAGAAAACCATGAAATGAATTTTATAACCACATAGGGAACTAATAGTGACATTTTTTTTGATCATATGCAGAATTCATACTGCTTATCCATTTCACATCCAGATGGTCCACAAATATGATGTGATGTTTATGAAAGACTGTAAGATGTACTTTGTCATGTTAAGTATAATCTAATTATGTGTTTTAGCAGATATGCCCTCAACACCACATACTACTGCTATTTTAACAATTTTGTTAATCACGGTGCATTATTGTGGAAATATTTGACCTTCATAACATCTATTTTGCATTGCAATGAGCTTCCATATTCTAATTATGTAGGTTTATTGATGAAAAACAATTTTCACCAGAATAATTGTGATAACTTTGTTGGTGATATACAATTCATTTAGTGGAGATTTGTTTCAGGTATCTGTGTATTTGCCTAACAGAAGTGAATTGCATTGGATGACAAATCGTCACAAATACAAATTTCTACTCATCATACATTATATCTCAAAATCACATTTTAAATGGAAATATGTCAATGCAATCCACAATTTAGGATATTTGTGTTATTGATCATTATAAATACTGCTTACCATCGGCGTTTTCTAGCTTTCTATTCAAGCTTTTCATCATCAGTTATAAATATTCTGAAATCAATTGAGGAAACAGTGTTGTTGTTGTTGTTGTTGAGAATATGTTCGAATTTACCCGAAAATAATCAAGTCATTCTTGATAACATTTACATAACATGAAAGTGAGTACATATGTATTCAAGGATTGAATGAACAGTTTATTATTTAACGTGTGACAGCATAGTTCACTACTGCGACTATCTATCACATTTTTTGTAGGTTATGAATCGGTTAAGATATTTTCATCGCCTGGAAATTCACATTCATGCATTCACATTTCTCATTAATAAACCGATTTTGAATGTAATAACTTAACTAGTTGTAGTGAATGAATGCACTTTTATGAAGAGAACGCGACTGATGTAATGGAAAAATTCATCTTCTTTACTGTACTTTTTGTCGATTACACTTTGTACGCGCCAACTTTCTATTTGTGTTGCTGCTGCCATTTTCGTTGCATCACCTTTGTATTTCTCGCCCTAGTTTTCTGCCCTGATTTCAATATTCTTTCGATAACACCGAATCGTTAGCAAATATATTTATTTACTTGTATGGATTATTATTTTATCTTTCGTGTGACGGGCTCGCACATCAGTCCGGCGCTTTGCGCAGTGTGTGTCTTATCCACTTACACCGCTTCTTCCTGATTTCCTCCTCCACTCGAATCTGGTTTGTTCTACCCCACAGTACGTTGTTGTTGATAGTGTCTGTCCAACGAATCCGAAGTACTTTGCAAAGACATGTATTCATAAATTGTTGTATCTTCTGGATGATGGCTTTCGTAGTTCTCCAGGTTTCCGCTTCATACAGTAGAACTGTCTTGACATTTGTATTGAAAATCCTGATTTTGCTATTTATTGATATTTATTTCGAATTCCAGATATTTTTCAATTGCATGTAATACTTTGGCAAACAATAAATCAATTTTTGTAGATCTTCTGCGTTAGAAAAACAATAATAAATTTCTCTTGATTGGAATGAAGACCACATCCACATATATAATATTTTGTCTGACTATAAATTTTTTGTCATGCATTATCCAGTCGAGTTGGATATCTCTCCTTCTCTACTTCTCTGTTTGCTTTACTTCTATGCTTGTTGTTATTATGTCTGCATGAATGATCGCCTGAAATAAACTCATCCAACCGAATCCGTATTCGGCTTCTTATTACCACCGTCGCACAAACGGGGTTCGCCGAAGTATAATATACGGAAACCGTTGGGGAGATTTATTTCATAGTATACTCGAAGAAGTCATAGGTATTGGAGCCAGATAGTGGGCTACCAATGTGGTGAGCCCGACGTCGAATCTAACGCAGCCAACAGGATAAATTGCATATAGAAGAATGATTTCGGTCTGTTCATTTTGTAGTCGTCACTACTTATTACACAATACCTGAAAACTAGGAAGAAGGAGAAATCTAGTGATTCGTAATTTGAGATGCTGTACCGATATCGTGAGTGTTATTGAAATGGTCATTGAAGACTAAACACAAAACCTATGAATTTTGATAGAAGAAATTGGTTGGATATTTCATCTACTTATTATGAATCAGTAATACAGAGCTCAATGAAATAATAAATAGCCTCCGCTGATATATTACGTCTAAAATCATCACTTCTATACTGCACCATTAAATCGTTTCATCGTTAATTGAACGTCGATTTTGTATAATTGTAACTAATGTTCTGAAATTCGTATGTATATACGTATATATTAAATTCCTTGTTGCAACGATAAAAACTCACTTATGAAACAGTAACAATAAAAATTTTCACGAATATTTCAAAAAGCATTCTTCATCAGAAAAAACTTAGTTATATGAAAATATTATATAATTCATATCAGATCATTATATACAAATTAAAAGAAGCATTAGGTGCATTAAAATTCCATTTACTTATCATCAAGTGACTACTGGTGCTCATGAAAAGATTCTGATACGTTTGCTAAATGAACACAAGATATGTTATTGTGAATCATGCTGAATATCATAGTAGTGTTGTTTGATATACAATAGGAGTTGTGGCACGTGATTCTGCATTGCCTGTAAGATTCCGGCAGACGTTTTACTCAATGCTGATTGAGTTCAACGTTTCCCGCAGTTTTCGATACTCTACAAATATTTTTGAAGATATTTCAAGGTCCATCAGCAGATTTGAACTGCAGTTTCCCTAACGTCATATAGGGACATGAAACAGAACTTATGATCTTGAAGCGACCACTTGAAGGACTGTACTTCTTAGCCTGAATGACAATTGTACAGCAATAAGTATGGCCTTAGTATAAAGATAAATCTCGTTTTGATTCAGTAATGGAATGGTATACATATGCTCTCTGGTGACTGGCTTCGTGAGGCTCTCGGCGTCTTAGTGTGAATATGTGACCAGTGGAGTTCAAACCAGTCAGGTGTCGATAATAACTACCGTAGACAATCGGTAAGGTCGTGCAAAATCATTAGACTGATCAGAATGAGACATTAACAAGGTTGGAAGCCATGTCAGTGATCTGGAGCTTAGGTTTTCACGTGCAAGGCCGAAGATCCTGGTTTGAATGCTGCTAGTCGCAAGATTCGCGTATGCGCTGTTTTGATGAGTCCTATATAAAAAGGAAATGGCTGTCAAGTGCTTTGATGTTTCTAATGGTGGCCTAACAATCATTTACACATGATTTCGATGTAAAACAATTAGGTCAGTTACGTTTATTGAATTAGCCTGTCAATGTGTCAGTGCAATAATGATAATATATAACACCCCACATAAGTTAGCTTTATTGATTAGTCATTTAAATAATTCGATAACAGACAGGATGGACTATTATAAATTTGCACTGAATTCGAGTGCTGTTTGGATCGCTATATATTTGCATTATGAAGTGAATTATGACAAAGTTCCGTGTTTAATCGTAACGGTTTTCATGACGTTACTCTACGGAGTTTAGGATCAAATGGATTATCCACCATTACAAATGCATACGTATAATGAGGCTTCAAAGATACCCCAAATGTCTCGTTCTGATTAAGGATGAACTGAGTTCGGAGAGGGTTGGATTGCTGTTCGCTAGGTCTCGAATATATCGTCCGACATGTGAATGGAAGGATTACTGTGAAGCTAGTTGGTTCGAAAAAATTTTGAAGTTCGACCATGACTTACTTGACATCAAGACTTAAGCACACATACGACATGAAGCCTTGCACCGTAACAGTGTCAGGTTAACTCGATAAACCAGACTGACCTGAATACTTTCAAATGTGAACTCTCAGGTAGTTTATCACGGCAAACGGGTGTCCTGTGAGTCTACATCAATCTCAAACTGACATCATCCACATTTCGATCATCGTCCTTCACTAGTTGATAGCATTTCACCCTCACACTAGTCCTTTGGCTGATCTGGTATGCGTGAGTTATACCTTGAATAAGGTTATGGATTAAAATTATGAAGACTGAGGACAATCTCCAACTAAATTTATCACGTTTCACAATCTTAAAATGATGAACTGCAATTCATATTCCTTAATAGTTAGCAGCTATTAGTCCTCTTTGTGACATACCGAGTAAATAATCAAGCTCTCATAACAGACTGCCTAATCGAATGGCAAAATAAACCTGTTGAGGAGGTTAGATCTACAAAACTCACTTGGGAATTGTCCTTATTTTGTAATATATTTCTGAAATTTTGAATTTTTTATTTTCTCACATAAGACGATTAGTTAACATTCAGCATATATTTCCCACTTGAAAAATCCTTGACTGTCATTAGTGGATGGTTTATTTTAGTACGCTATTTTGTGGCTCTCCCAAGGGCGTTGCAGTCATTGTATAAATAAGCCTGATTTGTGTGCTTAGCAACCTCGTATCTTCTGGGTGCTTGTAGAATACATTCTCTACTCCTTATCAATACTTCTTGCTTTAGTTAGCGGGGCCTGGAACAATCGGTTAAGAATAGCCTATCCTGACACTGCATCATATATCTGCTCTCCGTTTACCGAATAAAGTGAACTCGAAGAAGTCTCAAGCATATCTATTGACGAGCATATCAAAGCCAAACACCCTACAAACTCTAGCATCAGCGGCGTCTCTACAGATGATGATCACAACACCAGTGAAAGTTTCTCTTCGTACAGTATTAATGTGAATTTGTAATTTCTGATGATTGATATGAACGCCTGAAATCGATCAGCTTCGATTTCCTGCTGTGCATTTTCATCGAATTTGAAATTTACATTGCTCCATTTTTAAATAAATTCAAATTTTGTGTTTTGTTCAATTACACAGATCATTCTTTCATCCACAAAGCCTATTGTTCTATCCGATAGAATTCTAGAATCCATTAAAAATAAAGTCCACATTACTCATCACTGTCATTCATTTCCTTCGACATTCTCATCTGATAAGGATTAATTCATGATTATTAGACCGAAATTGTTATTCCTACATTCTAATGCTGCATTTGTACAACTTGATTTATATTGTTTGTTTAAAACTTTCCTATTTATTTTTGATATGCATGTTCATACTACTTTTGATAGTTTGTTATTTTAGTAAACATTCTACGATATAATTCTATTCTATCAGTAACAGTGTATTGTATATAACATACGATAATATCTCTGTACAATTCGATATATCCTAATGCATATTTCATTTCAATTTTCTTCTAATCAATGCGTGATTGTTCATTGAAATATCTACTACTAGCACTAGTAATAATAATAATAATAATAATAATAGTAATAATAATAAATACAAAACTAGTATTGAATTATCGCGATCAACACTTTCTTTGGTATATGAAATTAGACAACAAATCATCACTAGTTTTCCTCGATATAAGGCAACATTGAAATGTTTAATATTCGACTGCCAAAAACGTCACTTGTTGTAAGCAGTAAGTATGTGGTAGCCAATCAATTCTCAACAAACTTAGAAGTAGGGCTACATTGCTCCGGTTCATATCACCATAATTCATAGTACCACATTTTAAGCAAAAATAAACCAATAGTAATGAATTTATCATGACTATATCGAAAATATTCGAAAGTATTTTGATGCAATGATGTGTTGTTAAATATGCAAGTCGAAATGAGATTGGGTGGACTCACAGTTCCAAGATTGTTGAAAATCAACAAACTGGTTTAGATAAGTTCAATAAGAATATATTTGAGTGATAACTGATAGTTAGCACAGGTTCAAAAAAAACACAACTTCAATTCATTAAAATGTTCATTTAGAGATTGATTTTCTGTACAAAAGTAAGTATTACAATTATTCAGTCAGTATAACCGAACAGATAGGAAATGTATCAACCGAATAAGGAAGTTCGCTGACGTACAACAGGCTTGATAGTGGTGATCAGTATAAGGAAATATACTTATGTAAAATTTGCTTTGATAAATGATCGGATTAGAATGGTACATTTATTGGCCGGCTAAGCGTAGATTGCTTTGTGATGTAACCAGTACAATGACATTTGATTACGGTAACAGACAAAATTACCTTACCTGACACTCATGGTCATATGATGTAAACGCATAAAATCGTATTGATGTATACTCTTGATTTATCATGTTGAGAGTTTTCACTAGGCAGCAGTAAATATCTAAGCAAGGAACCGATGACTTGTTCTGAATATTTCAATCATATTGTCCAATATAAAGACGGGAAATGATGATTTATGATCGCTGTACATTTTTTATGCATTCAACTGTCAACCACTTCAACCTGTATGATGATAAATAGTAACACGGAAATTGTTGGCATACGAGGATATAGTTGAAACAAAACTGACAGAGGCAGATGGTGGTTTATTGTTGAAATAAAGCATATTGTGTAATATGTGTCGATCGTAATTATGCTACTAGTTTGTTAACGCATAATCTTGTTCTTGTATTAACAAAGCTTATCATACAAGTTCACTGCAGTTCAATAAATCGGAGTGTTAATTGACGGTCTATCAATTCGGACAAATCGCATTTACACTAATGATGTTACAGAAAGTAAAGTGTTGAAAAACGGTTGTTCATTTATTTTCACAAACCAATAGAGAAGCATCAATGAGTCATGAATGTTGAGGCTCTGAAACCCAAATGACGTATAATTATCAGCGCAACAATTCAGAGGTGACTCAAATAGTCTTAACGTTACACGAACACTTCAGTGGCAAGAGAATCTAAGTGCAACTTAACTCAAGATCAAAGGGTAAATAGTAATTGCTCGGTTGTAGGGAGACGAAATCATGAAAAGTCATTTTACTCGACTCCAGTTATTACCATTATTCATGTGATGATTGAAAAATAAAACCATGCATACATGTGGCTGTGTTAGGACGTATTAACGGCTAAACACAATCGGTAATCGGGCTGCAATGAATTTTCCGAAACACATCAAAACTAAACATCCAAACCAGTGTATTCGTGTACTGCACTATAATGGTGCATTGAATAGATAAATCCTGATTAAATTACAACAACAATAATAGTACAATGCATCTTGTTATTGGGAAGTTGACAAACAATGGCAATTCAATGAAGGCGAGAAATTCACAGATACGTAAGGCAGTAACTTAGGATGCGAATAATGGACAAATAATGGACAATTCAAACGGCCAGTTTATCTGCAATTGTTTCTCATCTATCTTTTATGCAAATTAACTTTCTGTGGTTATCAATGAGCGGCGTTCACTGGCACGTCTCATGCGAATTCCTAGGTTGTCAGAGTCAGTCAAACTGTGACTGTTTATGCTGCATTATTGATAAATGAGAATTTCATCTTCGAGTTCAAGATATTCCAGTGGTTCTTTGATCATCAGACACTTTCAAACAACAAATATCGGTGTATGTAGAAAACCATGTAATGAATTTTATAAGCACATAGAGAGCTAAAAGTAATATTGTTATTGATCATATGCAGAGTTCAAACTGCCTATCCATTTCACATTCAGATGGTTCACAGATATAACGTGATTTTCATCACAGACTGTAAGATGTACTTTGTATGGCGAGGTATAATCCAATTCTGTGGTTTTGTTATTGTGTCCTTTCAGCCATACAACGTTAATCACGGTGCACTAACACGGAAATATTTCACCTACAATAACACCCATATTGTATTTAACTTAAATTGCATAGTGACACTGCATAGTGGAGCTATTGAATAATTATGCAATTATCAGAACTAAATTAAAATAAGTACGTTTGATTATTCCTTTTCGCTCTAGATTTCTCGCAGCTTATATAAAAGCTTGCCATCTCACTCATAACAGGTATCGTTTATGAAGACATCTCTTGGATTGTATTTCAGCATGTTAGAACGATTCCTACATATCGAGATGCCGGTTATTGTGATTTTCAAGCATGTTTTCATCTCTTCGTTTGGTAGATTTTGGGTTGCCGATGATAACTTGTGTTGACTATCAGTGTTTTGCATGTGATACTGAGCAAGTTTAAGAAAGTCAACTGCATGAAAACTGATCAAGGAAGTTATACAGCCACACTGTTTGAACTAGAGTATATTATATGTAAATAAAACATCCAACGGTCCAGTTGTCGGGATTTGTCACGAATATTCAGAGTGAGGCAACGGTATGACACATAAAACTTGTCAATTCGAGAATACACAATGCCAAGTGAAACAAAAGGTTAGTAATTAGAGCGTCCGAAAAGATAATCCTTTGACGGCTAGGATATCAAGATGACAGTGAATCAGGGTTATCAGATGATGCACAGAGATGTGTTACACGGCATACTAAACGGTGATCTGGTGCAAATGTGTGACCGTGAAATGTCAAGTAAAGTAATGATAAATTCCAAATCTATTGTTAAGTGTGACTAGACAAAAACACCGAAAACAAATTCACTCAATTTGACGCTTTCATTACTAATATCAAAATATTTTGGCATAATGTAATTTATGTGAAACGAAAACAAACGGTTATTTGATTGGACGATTACCACTTAACTGGTTTTGCACTGTTTAGGCCTCATTATTGATAAATGAGAATTTCATCTTCGAGTTCAAGATATTCCAGTGGTTCTTTGATCATCAGACACGTTCAAACAACAAATATCGGTGTATGTAGAAAACTATGAAATGAATTTCATAAGCACATAGAGAGCGAAAAGTGACATTGTTATTAATCATGTGCAGAGTTCAAACTGCCTATCCATTTCACATTCAGATGGTTCACAAATATGATGTGATGTTTATGAAAGACTGTAAGATGTACTTTGTCAGGTCAAGTATAATCTAATTATGTGTTTTAGCAGATATGTCCTCAACACCATATACTACTGCTATTTTAACAATTTCGTTGACATTGAATTTGGATTACAATTGTCTTACAGATGGTGCCTAATGCAGTGCGAGAATTGCACTCAAGCTATTCTGATAACTTCATAATCCGTAATATTTCACTGAGTAACACTTCACTATCTGTAAACGTTGCATTTAATCAATAATTTACTTTTGTTTTTCACACATTAATATAATCTGCAAATATCACTTACTTCCTGTTCGAAATATCGATGAACTATTCTTTTACTAATATTCAGGACGAGAAACCGCCACACATGCATTCATATTTTCAGATGATTACAATGAATCGTCACTTCGAAAAAGTTTTTATTTGAAGTAATCATATCTGAAGGAAAATAGAAAAGATAGTCTGATGATTTTTGAGATGATCGATTAAGGCATACATATTCCTTGTTATATTTCTAGCTCCAAGGCTGGTTCATTACAGTGTAATCCGTAAACTATTGTAAATGTTAGGCTTGATGAACACATTTGTCAGATATTCACCACGCAATTGTCTTAGTCTTGATTTATTTTCATAGTGAACAAAATTACAATGCACCATTTATGTGCATCGCTCATATACATTAGAGAATTTGTGGTTGCTCTTTTTTCAGATGAAACGTGTACATCGCCGTTTCAGATATACTGTTTGTAGATTGTAAGTATTTCATGACTCTTATCATTAGATAAATGAATTCAGAATATTTAATTATAGGAGTATGAAACACATTTCAGAATGGTTAGAAGTCAAATTGTTCATTCTATTTCGATAATAAGCTATATTTATCAATTGTGATAAATTTAATGTATCCTAAAAACGGAATCTAATCTATCAACAAACCAAGAATAGAAATGCAGCCAATGTATCTGACTTCAGAAACACAGATTATCACCAACAATATCCACTCTTTTGGTGCTGATAAATGTTAAACATTCATGACAGTCACATTCTCCGACGAAGAGTAAATTTGTACATATTTCTTCATAGTGAACACAACGACCATCAGAGTGACAATGTTCAGCATCTTCAGCTAACTGAACATACATTCATTGAGTTGTATTTCTGTGTTAAAATTGAGTTAGGACCCGTAAAAAAAACACAAAAAATAATAAACTGCTTACTTGAAGATACAAACGTCACAAAATTGATGCGTAAACCAATGTAACCAAGTTATTAGATTAGGCGTAAATTCAGGAGGACACAACAATCCATCTCGAATGAAAATATATTGTCTTTCTATTACACGCCACAGGAAAATAGAAAGAAGATCGAGCTACATAGAGATAGATTTATACAATTTGTTTCCCTCTAATCGCCTTCAACGCAGCCCATATGATGATACACGTTTATTTCGTGATCGTTGTACTATTATGAGCTTTCAACACAATTACCGCCTGTTATACAGGATAATTATCTTCACAGATATATTGATATACATATTGAAAAAAGTTGTTCTCATATCAATTGTGCTGACGATGTATTGTTTATCCTAAATTAGTTACATGGAAAATCGGATTTGGGCAGCTTATTTCGGAATATCATTCCATTTAAGATGAAAACAATAATTTGTATGTGTTGAGTTTGATACGCACTAATACACAGTGTTAACATATCACGTCTGCTCACAAAATAACACGTAATAGTTCGATTGCAGGGAGACGAAATCATGAAAAGTCATTTTACTCGACTCCAGTTATTACCATTATTCATGTGATGATTGAAAAATAAAACCATGCATACATGTGGCTGTGTTAGGATGTAGTAACGGCTAAACACAATCGGTAATCGGGCTGCAATTAATTTTCTGGAACACATCAAAATTAAACATCCAAACCAGTGTATTCGTGTACTGCACTATACTGGTGCATCGAATAGATAAATCCTGATTAAATTACAACAACAATAATAGGACAATGCATCTTGTTATTGGGAAGTTGACAAACAATGGCAATTCAATGAAGGCGAGAAATTCACAGATACGTAAGGCAGTAACTTAGGATGCAAATAATGGACAAATAATGGACAATTCAAACGGCCAGTTTATCTGCAATTGTTTCTCATCCATCTTTTATGCAAATTAACTTTCTGTGGTTATCAATGAGCGGCGTTCACTGGCACGTCTCATGCGAATTCCTAGGTTGTCAGAGTCAGTCAAACTGTGACTGTTTATGCTGCATTATTGATAAATGAGAATTTCATCTTCGAGTTCAAGATATTCCAGTGGTTCGTTGATCATCAGATACTTTCAAACAACAAATATCAGTGTATCTAGAAAACCATGTAATGAATTTTATAAGCACATAGAGAGCTAAAAGTGACAGAGTTCAAACTGCCTATCCATTTCACATTCAGATGGTTCACAGATATGACTTGATTTTCATCACAGACTGTAAGATGTACTTTTTCAGGCCAGGTATAATCCAATTCTGTGGTTTTGTTATTGTGTCCTTTCAGCCATACAACGTTAATCACGGTGCACTAACACGGAAATATTTGACCTACCATAACCACCCATATTGTTTTTCACTTAAATTGCATAGTGACAGACTGTAAGATGTACTTTTTCAGGCCAGGTATAATACATTTATATGGTTGTGTTATTGTGTCCTTACAACCATACAATGTATATGCCAAATTTGTTTAATCACGTTGCATTATTGTGTAAATATTTGACTTTCATGATCACACATATTGTATTTAAATTAAAGTGCATATTGATAGTGCAAAGTGGTGCTATTTAATAATAATGCAATTATCGGAACTATGATATAATCCAATGGTATGTCATAATCCAATTATGTGGTTGAGTAAATATGTCCGCAACACCACATACTACTGCTAAGTTAAAAAATTTTGTTAATCACGGTGCATTATTGTGGAAATATTTGACCTTCAAAACATCTATTTTGCATTGAAATGAGCTTCCATATTCTAATTATGTAGGTTTATTGATGAAAAACAATTTTCACCAGAATAATTGTGATAACTTTGTTGGTGATATGCAATTCATTTAGTGGAGATTTGTTTCAGGTATCTGTGTATTTGCCTAACAGAAGTGAATTGCATTGGATGACAAATCGTCACAAATACAATTTTCTACTCATTATGAATTGTAGCTGAATATAACAAGCTGCCTTTGCCCGGAATATATCAGTTGTGTTGAAATCGCACACATGTCTGCAGGCATCATTGTAAGGCCTGAAGACACTCTGATTAAAGTGAAAGATTGTAATGCTCATTTTATCAGAACTGTCAGTTAGAATAAATATGAACTACTAACAGATATTTTTATATTTGAATTCAGACTGAACACTAAAATTGGTGTGTTTTCCTCTGCACATTATCCCGTGAACGTGCTTACAAGGAATATATTTGTTTCGAAACTACCTAATTTTCCGTTCAGTCATGCTTACTCTCGAATGATTGCATTTGTTCAGATGCATTGGCCGAATTTCACGAAAATCTAAATGTTTTGATTAATCAGCATTTTGTCTGTAGAACCCCACACCGCACATCATGAAAAACACAATCAATTATCATAGAAACACTTTTACAACAGTGTGTGATTGCAAGTATACAATCGTAAGCAGCTGTTAGCATGTACCAAACATACGTCTCCAAACTCATTGTCCATGCGCGTCAATCAATATCAGCTGATTACAATATGTTCGTTAATTCAGTTAGAACGAGACTTGTTCAAATTCATTCTCAAGTGATCCTTGTTACTAGCAAACGAGCAGCGATGAACAAATCGAATGTATTTAAATGGCCAGATTGTATGAGTTTGAATAATGAGTTAGAACTCACTTGTTCATTGCACGTATCACTATCAAACTTAAACATGACAGTTTCGGCGTAATAATAATAATAATGACCGAACAATTGCGTCTGTTCAGTAATATCACAATCAGTATGAATCGGAAATTCTGACGTTTGTGATCACTTTTTCAAAGTGACTATATTTATAACTGACAAAAATTGGCACAAGTATAAATAATAATGGAGAATCATTGCAGAATAGTTTAAAAGCATTCGAATGATGATAGGTATGAACCTGTCCAGGTCATGTGACTTTAGTAAGAGTGTATTCATCGTCAGAACTAATAGAGTGCTTCAACAGGAGTGCATGAAAGAGAGAAGGAAGGTGTAAGTATTCTGTGAAATCATGTAGTGGAGAATACTATCAAAAACAATCAACTTGACTGAAAATCGCATGTGATTGATAGTTTCACGCACATTTCATGACTTGATTATGTGAACAGATGTTCCGCTTTGTTGTTGTTTACCATTCAATTTTGTGACGATTTGTTTCGTTTATCTGTCTATTGAACACGCAGCAGTGAATTGAATTAGATCGCAGATCTTCAGAAATTCAAATTACTACTCATTATGAAATCATCAAATAGTCATAATTATTTCAATGATAATAAGCTAGCTAGCTGTTTCCTGTTCATTTATCACCATACCTTCATTATTAGACTGCGTAGTTTCATTTGTACGCAATATCGATGTTTGTGTTAGTGTGTGTGTGTGGAGAATTTCTTCGATAATGCTGTGTAATTTACGGAAGTGTTGAATTTAAATTAAATGGTATTAGGCGCACATTCACACAACCTTTTGATTATATTACAGCTGACCAAATAAGTTACATTCATCAATCTGTGATAAAAATCACCTCACATCTGCAAGCCATCTCAATGTGAACTGTGCATTTGTTTAGTAACAGTGCTAATTTTAGCTCTCTCTATATTTATACATATGTTTGGTAAAATTCAGACACAAAGGTGTTAAAAACTTAGATGAAGTGCGTAAGCAAATGGGAGAAAATAATGATCTCTATGCTGCGTGTAGGTACCAAAACTACTGTCGTTTGATTAACAAACGCATGAGAAAGGACTCAGACTCAAAATTCATCCTACACTACATGATGGACAGAGTTATTATGACGAAGCTGTTAGTTGTGAACTATTTAGTGACAGGCGGATATACATCTCTTTACCCTGATACTAACATCAACTATAGCTGTAAGAATAATCTCTGTACCATCAAATTTGATCCTAGCAATATTCAAGCCGCCATTAAATCCCTCGAACCCAATGGCAACTGATGTGCAGATGAGATACCTTCCATAATTTTTAAAATGGCAGGATCGAACCTTAAGGAGCTTTCTCTAAAAATTTTTACATTATCTCTAGAGTTTGGTACGTACCCCGAATCGTGGAAGTTGATTCATTATGTCTCAGTACATAAATCTGGACGGAAAGCCTCATTCAAAACTACAGGTTGATTATTATCACCACAGTTATATCACTTGTAATGGACAAAGGATCCCAAAGTTCACATTGACCCCTCACAAGAAGGCGATCAAAAACTACTAGTGATCGGCTTTTGATAAGTTATCTCACAATTTCTTAATCAACAGAATTCAGTCCGTCGGGATTAGTGACCACCTGTTGCAATGGATTAGGTCGTTCCTCACGAATAGATACCAGATTATCAAATTCAAATCTAATGCATCTACACCTCGAGAAATTACCAGTGGTGTTGTGCAGGGCAGTGTTTTGGGTCCACTGCCTTTCATAATCTACATCAAGAGCATATACAGTTGTTTCCACTCCGGCAAAACGTACCTCTGTTTTAGGAAATTTGTTGCACACAATCCAGCATGAACTCAATACTGTAAATTTCTGATGTAAGCAATGGGACCTAGAACCGAATACTGAGAGATGTGGCTGGATGTGTTTTGGAGACACGTCTTCCAAAACAGATCTCACTCTCAACAAGAATGTACTGCCCAAACTCACATTATTCGCATACCCTTAACTTCTCTGAACATATCTTCAATAAAGTTTGCCGAATGAGAAGAATGCTTGGTTTCATCTTTCGTAACTCCCTTCGTAGAGAATCCAGAACAATTCTCTACAAAACATGCGTAAGATCTGTTGCTGAATACTACTCTTTATTATTTAAGCTTGAAGGAATGCAAAGAAATTTCACTCGTAAAGTCCTAAATCATGGATCACTCATAGGCTATCCACCTTGATGTAATGAACTTGGACTTGATCCATTATGAAACAGAAGGCTTAAGTCCAATCTAATACTTTACTTTAAGCTCTTGCACAAGCTCACATACTCCTCTTGTAATTTTAGTCCTTATCCAAGGACCATGTATACATAACCTTGGAGATAAATTATCTACGGTCAAACTTGAGAAGTATAAATCCAAAACTCGAGAAAACTTCTTCCTCTCTAAGTATGCACTTATATGGAATAGGCTTCCCTCAGAAATACGCATCGCAAGTGGGTTACATGAGTTTGTACAACTTCTTACTGAAGCTCTCACTTGCACTGACTCATCTGCACACGTGAACTCACTCACACCCTGCTTCTGTATTAATAGATCTGCATACACTTAAAACACAATGAACTCAGTGCTGCATCTTATTTACTTTTACCCTCCTGAGTAGGATTATATTTTTCGAGCTGAATATAAATCTCTTTCGTTTTTATCTGAAATAGACAGGGTACTCTACTCACTGGGTCGATTGACACTGTTCAACTGTAAATTGGTTGATTAGAACGCACTCTACTGTCCTGAGAACAACTTTTTCAACACTCATAAGTGTGTGAGTTTCATATAGCTTACTATCAGTTTTACTGTTCTTACACTCTATTGACTTACCATTGATCCCTCAGTGTTATCTATTGCTCCGCTTTTAACTGTAATACTCTTTTAATTTCCTGCTTACTTCGTTAAGTGCATCTCCCCCGCTACATTCTAAATGCTTATATCTTGTTTGAAAATTTGTACTATTTCTCCATAACTGTTAGTTTCTTTCAATCATTTAACATGAGCATAACAACACAAAAGGAGGGAGAGTGGAGTTACTGACCAGCAAACATTGATGGTGTGGGCGATGACTTCAATCCACCCATATTTGTGGGGCAGAACATTTTGTTCGCTTTCAGATCTTTTGATTTATGAGGCGACTACTAAGTAACACTGAGGTTGCTCTTATACACTTGCTGCTTCTGAGGCTCATGTTTCCAAAACCATGCTGAAGTCGTCGTTCTGCCAAGACTTTCGCAACATGCTTACTCAGGCGCCTACATTATGATTAGGAGGTTTCCATTTATTAAAAAAACAGTGAGACAGTGAAACGTTTTAATTATCAATGTTTTTTTAAAAGCTCTACTCTTCTAACTGAAATTTTGATTTCGACGTACGTCAATCCATCTTCTCACTACAACTTTTCTTCTATCCACTTGACACTCCACAACTCTTCCTTTTTCTTTGCTGTACCCCTTCATTTGTAGATTATATTCTTATATTCTCATAATAAACTTTAATTAAGTGGTCAGTGAAATAGTGTAATTTACTATCAGAAACTGACATGTAAACTTAACTTAAGTGCGTCACTTTTTACAGTAAATGTGAAAGCATTTGTGACAATATGATCCAGTCTGTAGAGTGGCATGACTCTTTTAACGAAGTTATTTGAGAATAAATATTATTATTACTATTATTATGCATGTAGTATGAGGTAACGTCCGTAGATAGTGAAGATGACGCGTGCTGTTGACTGCGGAGTGAGAATGAGGTTTCTGATGTATGTAGCATGGCATCTGAAAGAGACATTGAGAACCCTCTAGTGCGTTGCGTGGGTCTAGCATTGAATCTCGGTTTATCGGGGAGGGTACTGTCATAGATAGGTGGTGGTTTGAGACGATCAATACCTACAGTGTCCATCAACCTTGAAGATATTTTCGGGACAAGAGGTCCTTCGTAATGCTGTTGCAAAGGTTTGCGTACCGAATCTCCTCGACAGGTAAATAACTCTCGATGGAGAGCGAGCTGTCAATGTTGTATTCGATTTCACTCCAGACACAGTCTTCGGACGTTATCTGCTATTTATAGAGTCGCTACTACTTAGTGATAAAAATTCTTCGGGCAGATGCAATGTTTTGCCGCGTACAAGTTTAGAGGCGGAACATTGCTGCTCTGTAATAGCCGCGTGGTCTACAGCTAATGCCGTCGTTTTTTGCGAACCGGATTGAGAGACGGTGTGACTTACCACATCAGTAATCAACGATAGAATCTCCACGCTTAAGTTACTTTTGGGAATTCATCAAACATTACATGAAATAAGTGGTTATTCAAAAAATACATCAGTTTTTGGTACTTATCTGTTGTAGCGTCAAAACTCATGGAATGATATTTGGCGAAGAAGCGATTAACTGCAGCCAGTGTGAATCGAGTATCGATTGATAGAGCTGTAGGGAAGCGATAATGAGTTCGGCTATGGGAACATCAGCCCATAAGTACTGTCGTCACTTATTCTGGCCGATCGTTAGCTTTGATGTACAGTAGGTATGAATGACAGAGCCATTCGCAGCTTCAGAGTTGCTGCCACCAGACGATGGAACAGAAACGTAGACACCTGTGGCCATCAAGTACCTAGCGTTGGTGCAAATATCATGCATGTAAAATAAACCAGCAACCTGAAGTGAACGGGAGGATAAAGGTAAAAATGCAATGTATTGCAACTTGATAAAAATGGGGATAGAGAAATAATAGACTCACCATAATTGACTTCTTTGGATAAAATGTCAGCTCACCAATTTTAGTGAGTGAGTCATGATTAACCATCACCGCAAAGATAAACGTCTCCAGTGTAAAGAATATATTTGCTGGCAAAATTAGATAGGGGCTACAGCAAAGGATGGCAGAAACAAAAGTAGAAAATGCGCATCCGATGTTTCCTAATTCGTTGCGCTCCTCAAAGTGATGCCACGGAAGTGGATTTATTCAAATGCGGCGCGCTCGTAGTCCGGCCAACCGCAGCTTGCGGAAATACGCCAAAAAATAGCCTGTAAACCTAATCTAATTGATAAGTAAATTAACATATTTGACTCGATTATCAACACAGACAATACAAACTAGTACGCGACTTACTAATCGAAGTCAGTTTATGGAGGGCATACGAGTAAGAATTCGTTCCACATTATCGTCAGTCTGTTCATGTATCGACTCTCCACATCAATTGTCCAGTTCAAATTTAGCTGATTGTACTTGCTGTGCACAACTGTGTACATCTATTGACGGAAGTTTTGCAAGAATATGCTCGAACATCCTATCCATCATCAGACACTATAAAACCATTCTAAAATGCTAGATAATTAGATAATGCTAGTACGAGGAAAGAGCAAAGAGCCACCAGCCTTCATGATTGATGCATCGAACATGGCTATTGGAACGATATTGCAGCAGTTGGTAAGTGGCACATATAAACTATGTTCAATCCTCTCAAAGAAATGAAGTCCTGATGAAACATGGTATTGTACATTCGGGTGCTGTTTTCGCAGTGTATGCAGATCAAAAACCTTTATCTGAGATACCACAGCTTAGAAAGATGGATGAGGTGATATCGCAACTACTACTCCTCTCGTTTGACGAAACGCAATTTAGTGGCTGCGTTAAAATTGAATGTAGAGTCTCACCACTTAAGTGACTCGGTGAAACGACTCCTTAGGTGCAGACGGTCGAATACGCGCTAAAACAGGTCTTACCTTTTATTTCTAGATATCTTAATTAGAAGAAACCCGTTCAGGTGAGGGTGGTAACGTGGTGGGTAATATGGTTTTAATGGAGAACTTGTTCCATGAGAATGGAAAACGTGCAAAGAAAGCGAAGCGAAACAGAAGAAGCAAATGATCGGTTTCACTTTCATGAGGCGTGAGTAAGTATTTATATGTAGACAAAAGTAAGCTAGGTATGTGAAAAGCGTACTAAGCATGCTCGCACACGTTCTCAAATAAAAACAACAAAGGACGTGATCGGATATAAGACAAGGTTGGGAGACTTGGGAATACTAAATTAAAAATGATGGATTGATTGATTTTCTCAAAGGCCCGACATAAACACTCCAACACTACTAGCTTGAAGGTTTTATATTTTATCCCATTATCTTGTCAAGCAGGGTACCAAATTTACTGGTTGATTTCAGAAACGACTTATCACAAGCAAAAGAATTTCCGAATTTGCTGGAAGAGTGATTGGGGTCAGTAAATGGAATTACGATGAAATAAGGTTATTCAGAATGCCTGCACGAACAAAGTACCTTAAAAAAACAGACATTGAGAGAGCAGATAATTAGTTCAGTGAATCAGCGAATTAAAAAAGACCACACAAGAAGTTCGGAGTGTAGATAGAAGATTTGCATCATGATTCTTGCTCGACATTGGCGATCAGATACAATTCCAATGAGACTCTTCCACATGAAATTGGCTGCCAAAATACAGGCAAGCCCTAAGTATCTGTTTAGTTTCATGTAAAAAAAAAACTTACGAGCCGCTGTGTTGTAGCCCTTTAAAATCCAAATGGCTGAAATCTTAACAATTCGGGGATGGCTGAGATCTTGATTAGCAACTTCACCGATCAGTTGTACCAGGTACGCACGGGCTCAGTATACTACTCAGCTATACTGTTAGCTGATGAGAACGTCTTACAAACTCCTGGGTTAGTGCTAGGAATACTGGAACCCCTGCCTTGACAGAAGTCAACAGAATGTGACAACATTCGCGCTATAATCCTGAAACAGATGGATGGAGCTCTCAGCTAACTGGCATGTGACCTGTTCAAGACCTGACTGAGGTGACGCGAACTTTTGGCACACTTAAAACAAGACACTATATCTTTGATCTCCAGAGGAAGAGAAAGTAAAGATCCGGCCTGCCACAGACCAGTAACTTTGCTACAAATTCTGTGAGATACAATCAGAGTGTGGCGAATGAGCGAATATGAGAGAAAATGGATAAGAACAAAGTCCTGCATGAAGTTTAACGCAGGTTTAGGAAATGCAGATGTGACTCGTTGGATTCGAAGAAGGGTTCACTAGTTTAGTTACTCGCTAGTATTTACGAACAGTTGAACATGATATGAAATAAATCCTTCCTTCGGTTTCTGTATATCATACTTAGCTGAACGCCGTCTGTGCGTTGGCAGTAGTTCGAAGTCAAATGCGGATTCCGTTGGATGAGTTTACTTCAGGCGATTGTTCATGTATTCACAATGAAAAGCAAAGCAAAGCTCAGGATGGGAGCTATCTAACACAAAGTAATGAGGCATGCCTTAGCAGACAAAATTAGGCCAGACTTGTGAAAAGAGAAGTAAGAGACACAAACGCACTCAAGGAAAATTGATCAAAATCAAAAGATGAGTGAATATTGACTCAAGCAGAAAAGGTTACTTTGTTTGTCTGAGAGCTGCGACAGGCAATGTGGGTTCCATATTTTGCGACATACTACACAGGCTATGCCCATCCACAGTTTACACAGCATAGGAAAGGTCGATAAATTGGGGGCTGAAAAGTAACGGTCCATGTAATATTCCTTGACGTCGCAAACGTTCCCAACGTAGTAACTAAAAAGTCGTATTTTTTTTAACGTATTATAGTTATTTTAGGAAACTGCTCATTAGTGGGGCATTATACTGATATTACCAGATTATTTTTCATGGCCATTGCTGTCAGCTTCTGAAAGGGAAACTTTCAAAATTTGATTCAGTTACGACATATTCGTCGTAGATTAACATTTCCAAATAATATTTGTATGCTCACAATAGTTTGATGATTAGAACATTTACGTTCTTAACTTTTGAATACTTAAATTTAAATGTGGTGATCGAGTAACCGTAATTCTTTCACCTTAAAACTGAACACTTAATCCATAAAATCTCTCCTAACGTCCACTGGTTTTAGTATTTGCTCAGTTAATATTCAGTGATTCATACCCTTATACATCTGCCTAATGTAAACTGGCACTTATCAGAAAAACCAATAACTCGAGTGAAAAAGAAATGTCACCAACCCTGCACAGTTTATATACAAATTTTGCCATATTTAGCCAATACCCTGTATGATAATCTTTCCATCTCGTCATTTGGTACCAATAGTGAAACTCGTGGATGTAAGAGGTACTGTAGCAAAATATTACTAAAATGTCGCAGAGCCGAAAGTTAAATGTTCAAAAACTGAAGAGTTGAATGATCCATCCGATACGGGTCAAAATAGGAATAACCATAGCGGCGAGCAACGACAGGTACAAAACTCACTTGCCTAAACTTACAATAAGCTTAACCAGTTGGCACCTGTCACGCAAATAAGGGCTGCGAATAATGATAGGAACCACGAGGAAAAAACTAATGCTAAATGCATTCTAGAGTTTGCTGCCGACGAATTCACGAAAAAGGTCACCATTTCCTGAAATGCGGCTGTGTACAACCTTCCTGAGCGCACATCCTGTACTAGGCCAAGCAATTTATTCATTCGAGAATGTGGTAGGTTGAACGTCAGTAATAAGGTCATCGGCCTCAGAAAAAGAACGATAAACCAACATGGCCTCTCTTGTTAGAATTCGGTTGACGTACCGGTGCCAAACAGTTTATTCGTTTGAGCAAAAGTATTAGCTTATCAATTCGCAATTGCAGAAATAAAGATGAATCCTGATCTAAAAGATTGTCCGCGTCGTATAAAAAGACGGGAGGTGAGCAGATTGCCTGGCTGCAACACAGTGAACAATCAAACAAAGAAAAATTTCAATGTCTCAAATAATAATAAATGCATTGATCAAGCACAAGAAATGAATGCACCTGCAGTAAATCACCCTGTAGTCTTAGATGAGTTCACAGACACGCACGGCACTACCATCTCATGTTCCGGTCGCCGCGTTCGCCTACCTGTACGCTCTAACGACTGAACACCAAATCAAAAACGGATACGGTATAGGACTTTATCCTCTTAATACCTGCATACTACATCTTTCTCTTTTCCTATGATTTTTTATCCTGAGACCATGTCTACGACTATCCCCCTGTTGGTGCCGTCTACTTCAGTCAAACTTGGCGGAAGGTGACCTGGTCTCCCACGCGGTTGTCGATGCACTCATTTAATGTTCTCGTTCCGAATATTTCTGGCGTACGTATGGTTTAAAGCATGGTCGCTACGGTTGATACCGGCTCCTTCGCGCAATCTAGTTACGACCTATGACTGCAAAGTTTCCCGTCCGGACACCAAAGTGCGCAAACATCAGACGCTGGATACGAGAGACCAGGTAATAGCCGGCGAACATGAGCAAAGAATATTGCACATTAAAACTGGTACAAATCACCATAAAAGAGGTTCGGTAACGTTTAGAAAAATATAGCTTCCTCTCGCTACTACTGAGCTATTACGTGTTATCATGTGAGTTAATGTGGTTTGTTATCGCTCTTCAGTGGTGCGTACCAAACTAGCATATAAGTGTGTGGTTCAGATAGCATTCTCGTGCACTGCTGCCTACAGTCACCATACCTTCTATTCGAATCAACACATACATCTCATTGATTGCTTCATAGGACAAACAATACTTCCAAGCAATATGACTAAATTCGAATTCAGTCCAACAATACACCTTCTTTCCAGTCGATATAAGAACGATATTTTGAAGTATCTATCAACGTGATTGCTTACTAAACTGTTCGTTTTATTCCTGCAAAATGGATCTGTTCAGTGCTATAGTTGGAAAGGTAAATCTTACAAGCTGACGGTAATATTCGATTCAGTTTACCAGTATTACTAGGATAGTAATAGTAACCGTTCGTATCGAAATCGTTGACATGTTTGTAGACAGTATGTGAAACGTCTGGTGGAACTTTGATCTAATTGACAGATTATGATCGTCATTACACCAGAACCGCCAACTAGACATGAGATGAATTACTGACAGAATTAGTTATATTTCGATTGGTAACACATACTTTTCCCCATTCAGGACTCGTCAGCCGGAGATTGTCTAGAATCGCAGTACAATACAAACCGTTCTAAAGCTATCCCTTATATATCACAGATGATAGAATATAGACTTTACAACATTTACATGTTGTACCAGTACAAACGCTTACTAATCTCAATGATTCAAAACGTTTGTTTGGTATTTGCTTAGTCAAACGAACTGTTACATCGGACAACGGTGAAACGCGCGTTTCGTTTCATATGAAATGTTCAGTAGTAACAGATTTTGGAATTCTGTAAACACTAGAATGCACGTAAACAGGATGGCGACGGATGTAACTGGTTTGAAACTACTCAACTTGTTCGACCGGTCAACTACACTTTCGAATGACTGCATTTGTTCAGATGTATCAGCTAGATAACTCGAGAATCCGAACGCACGCATGAATCAGTGTTCTGTCTTGGGACAGTGACATCTCACATCGTGAAACATACAACTGATCACCGAGAGAATACTTTGAGAACAGTGTGTATTCAAAACTCCACAATCACGTGTCAATATAAACGGATGTGGAAGTTTAAGTCTACAAAGATATTGTGCATGTACGTACTCGGACATCAACTGGATGAGATGTGTCCATCATTTTGGTGTTATGCAACGAGGAAGCATGAACGAATTTAAGACACTTGAATTGTCGGATTGTAAAATTGTGAACAATAGGCTGGAACTAACGTGTTGCAAGTATATATCAATAGCATGCTTAAATTGAATAGTTTCGAAGAAGCTGAGCATTGTTTAGAAAGCCACCAATTATGAAACAACTACGACTATTTTGACGATATCTCATGCAGAATAGATTTGAATTTCCGACGATTCATGACTAAATGCAAGCCTACTCCTCCCAACAGGTAGATAGGCAACCCGGACAAATTAACGCAAGTTTACATGCTGAAAAACCACAGCAGAATATGTTTGTAACCATGGAAACCAAAGTTAGTCCGATCACTTCAATGTTGTGTTATTTTAGGTCAAAGTGATTTAGTTCAAGACCTAGAAGTTTTGATTGTGTGCATAAATAACAGAAAGAAAGAATATGAGATTTGTGACATGAAGTAGCACAGTTGTCGTCTCACATAGAATCCTCTTGGCTGAAGATTACTTGACATTAACAAGTCCATACCTGTCATCAGTTCGATTGTTCCAACCATATTCTACTGTGTTTTCTTTTTCACCACTTGAACTTGTGTGAAATTGTTTGTGTTTTTTATCTGTTGACTGTGAAGTGGTGACTTGCCGTAAGTCAAAAATCGTCAGAAATTCAAACTCCTACTTATCGAGATATCACAATCATAGTTCTGATAATGGCATCATTATTAAATTGCTCCACATTTTTTCTCACTATGCATTTTAATTAAAATACAACGTGGGTGTTCATTGAGGTCAAATATTTCCACGCTAATGCACCGTGATTAACAAAATTTGGCATATACATTGTATGGTTGTAAGGACACTATAACACAACCACATAATTGTATTATACTTGACCTGATAAAGCGCATTTGGCAGTCTGTGTTAAACACCACATGATACCTGTGAACCATCTGAATGTGTGATCTCCGCATTTGTTCAATAACAATGCTTTTTTATGCTCTGTACACTGCTATTGTATGGATGTTTAGATACACCGATACTTGTTGTTTCCTATTCTGTTAAAACCACCGAAAGACTGGAATATCGCGAACAAACCGGAAGATCAATTTCTCATTCGTCAATGATACGCTCCAATGAAAACGTTATACTCACATATTATTCGTTCCTTTTAACGTCATTTTTTTCTCTCTCTATGTCTGCGTTTTTCTGTCTTGACTGCGTTGTTCTCTTTGGTGTCACCCCTTTTCAATGTTTTTTATGTCTTTTCACTTTTCTTTTTTATTCTATGCACAACTGTTCCTATAGTTCATCTTGTTTTACTATCCTCTGTTTATTATCTTTTACTTCAACCAATTAGATTGACCTATGATACTCATTTGCTTGTTCTTTATATCTTTTAATTTTAATCTTTCGTGATTTGATATCCTGTTGATATAAATATAATTAACTAATATTCATTGTCCTGTAACTGCATAAAAGAAGAAGAGTGGACTGTCCGAGTAATAATGTGTTCCTTGGTGCTTTTATACCTCAACATTTTCTTGCTTATTCATGAGTCCACCCAAACTAGTAAGTAACCGATACTTTTGAATGTTTTCTCTTCAACCATGTCACGCAAATATTCATTATTTTCATTTTTCGTTGCGTTAATTTATGTATCACAAGTGTTTACTAATATCATGTAACCCAGTGAATATTGCTTTGAATACATTCCAGATTCCAAATAAAGTTTCTATAAGCGAACTTCATTTATGATGCTTCCATGACTAAATGTGCTATTGCATTCAAAATGGTTCATTTGGTTTCAGATATCTTATACCTGAGAAATTTAGATGTTTATGTTTAAAATGGATTAGTTATCAAAATATCTTAGCATACTCGTGATAAAGCAACAAGTTCATTATGATGCTGATCAGAATTTTTTGATATTCTTCGTTCAGTTCTGATGTACACATATATCAGTCAAGCAGATACATGGGAATAAGCATCAAATGTGTTGCAGTGCACTATTTATGTAACTACTTCGAAAAAGTTCCTAAATATTCCCTAGAATCTTATAAACCATTTTTAATCTAAGTTCTTCTTTGCATACCTGAATACATGCACAGAAGCTGATCTTTTATAAGTGATTGTAATCATGATTGTAATACTTCCTGATCATTTTGAGGACTTTTTCAATAATACTCTGTCCTCACCAATTGCAGATAATGCATTCGAAATGATCGAGACTATAAATGAAAAGCGAAAAGAATTGGAAGGTAAGAGATATTTTTGATACTCATTTATTTATATACTCATAAATTAAATTTCAACTGATTGATTTTTATTTAAAATCTAGCTTACTCGAGCTCCTACATTCTACATGGAAAACCTATTTTTGAAGCCATAACAGGTAAATTGTTTATTCAATCTTATGTTTACCTTGTTTATGAAATTAAATCATGAAGTGCAAACCACACGTTGAGCTTGATTAACCAAGAACTGTCACCCAACACTGAAGATTCTGAACTCACTTATTTAGAATATTAAGTGCAAAAACACCACACAGCATCCACATAACATATAATCAAGAACTTACCTTCATATATTGCTTTCACGTTCTTGTGTGAACAAATAAGCATTACACAACAAGTAATTCATGATTCATCGAAGTACAATCGAAATGAATGCTAGTATGAACTAATAAGATGTCGATTTGAGGCTGAGCCGATTGTTGTGTTTCGATAAAATTTAGGAGATCAAAACATGAATATGTGTCACTGTTATTCTTGTTCGTGTTCTATTTGAGATAAAATTCGACTACTAGAGTGACTCATCAATAGTTTGTCAAGGAAATGGTATGATCACAGTTACTGCTATACCGTTTACGACATCTTAGCCGCGAATACGAGATGTGTACTATCAATAATCAGCAAATGTTCATCTTTTCAACAATATTCGCTTCAAATCTAGTTACATTAATCGAATAGCACATAAATTGTTGAACAATATCGACGTAAATACTGGTGAATGTGATCGATAGTATGTAGGATATGCTTCAGAACAAAAATCAATCGTTCCAAAATGACGTGTCCGTATAAACAAATGAGAAACCGGCAATTTGAAAATGATTCCAATATTGTTTCATTTTTTTATTCAGATAAAATCAGAAAAAATCTGAAACATGAAAATGGGAAAATCGGTGCTTGTATGTGAAGCATCAACATTTTGTTTAATAAGCAATTGCGATTGTAGATATAGACTGTACATGGAAACATCAGATTGCACTTGCAGCCCCAAATCATATAGAAGGTTTGAGAATGTGGTCATAAACATTGTTCAAATTTATATAGATTACTTTATTACTAAACGCGTTTCACTTAATTTGCCCCCATTCATTCACACGTAAATTAACTCTTACTGTTTATGAGATATATTACAGGCATCAACAGTCATTTACGAACAACGTGATTAACTGTTCTCTGATATTGTTGACGTTCATCCTTTGAATCACTTCACGGTTTTATAAGTACATTCTATCAGTTGATTAGCTCATTTCAAGTTATTTGATTGTGCTTCGTGCAATGGCAAGTCACATATGCATCAATCGTTGATTGAAATCCAGCACGAATGATCAAAGTTCCATAGACGGAATTACTTCACTTGAGCAAGGACGTTTATTACCAATGCATGCTGAGTAAGGTCAATAAAAGCCTTTATCCGAAAATAAATTTCACCTAGTTATTGCCAATTATTCTCAGGAACTTGACAACAAACTGAAGCATACCTTGATACTATCATTATGCTACTGGACCGATTGAATTAGCGTGTCTCTTTGAATAAAACTACATAGGAAGTAGCACATAAACAGTAGTTTCAACAGATTTGTACTATTGAGAAAACAATGACGTTTCATTTTATAATATGTATTATTATTTCTTCCGTTATTAACTCAGAACTGAAACAATTTATTGACCGTTTGAGAAACGACTACGCGGGTAAGTTTCGCTGATTAAGTTGCTTACTCTAGCTTGTTATGTTTGGTAGATATTACATTCAGTTTATGCAGGTAGCTCTACGTTTCGTGAATATTAGGATAATTAATTACTGTGTGATGCGTAACTTATTTTGGCAATATACCAGTTTTCATGACTGTCTTCGTTCACGTACAAACAGAGGTGCAATCGATCAATGCAACAGCAGGTTCAGAATGTATTACTGAATTTAAATGCAAATACGTTACGTTGTATATATATCATAAATGTAGTATATAGACTCAAGTCTGAGGGTGCTCATTATACTGACAACAAGAAAGCTTTATATATGTATGAAACATGTCAATCTTAGCTCTTATCAGCAGTGAATAATTGGGAATCCAGGCCTTCTTCATGCACACAAGGTGTTGTCACATGATGTGGAAATATGTTTTGAGAAAATTAACCCGATTTGACAAGCGCGTTACCTTATACTCATTGATTACATAAGAAAATATTATACAATATTTCATCAATCCACTTGTACATCATATTTAACTAGATATTATAAAGGAGAAAAGGGCGAGAAAGCTTCTGGACAAATGGGAAAGATTCGAAAACTGCATCGATAAGAAAAATGAAGTTCATAAACGTAAGTGGCATCTAATGCGAACAAACAATGGATCAATATAATTATTTAAAATGACACGTATAGAAATTGAGAAACTCAGAAATAAATATACAGAAAAATGTAGAGAATCATTAAAAAAACCAGGGAAAATATTCAAAGAACGGATTCCCAAGATGGTATTGATATATATATCGTTAATTAGACAAGATAATGTGACGACGAATTATACGAGATGTTGTGAATATTTGCTTCATGAAGATTTCCATCATAACTATATTCGCATAGTTAATTCGGCTGTTGTGTTTCAGCATCACGATGATTTCCGAAGCGTCTTTAGGCTAGCAAATAATGAGGGAAGCAGCATCACTCAGTTTCGATTTATCAGGTACAAGTAAAAGAACTGTCATTCACACGAACATTGTGTACGATATCCTGAAATCGTTCCGTTGTTTCAGGACATTTGGATTCGAAGAAACATGCATAGAAGTGTACGTGATGCATTGTCTGTGATTTTCACATCTTAGAAATGAATCACGATCATTGAGTGTTGCTGGAGAAACTAATATGCATTGGAGAGGTATTGGTCAGAAACGGCCACAAATTAACTTCAAACTGCATTACAGTCATCATGTGAGTGATTAACCGACTGACGACTGACTGGATTGTGAGTGTGTACACTACAATGAAAGATGATAATGATGATGTTAGTTGTGTAGGAGAACTTTTCAATTAGTAAAATGTTAATGTGTGCTGCTTTGGGTGATAAAGACACTTCATGAACCCTGTGAATGGTAATCGATCACATATTTGTATTCGAATCTCAATTCATCCTACATACAAATTAATCTGTGTTGGTGAAGATTTGATAAATGGCTCGCGAAATGAAATCTTTTGAAATTTCCTTCCAACTGATAAAATACAAGAAAATTATTCTTTGTTATTGACTGCAGTTGAAATTGATAGATCACCGTTATTGCTTTAAAACATTTCTAACAAAAGTTTTCCATATGTATGTAGAAAATCTAAAGAAATACAATGAAGATATCTGTGACAATCATGCAGCCAGAAAACAGAAATGTAAGCAAATGCAATCAATAAAAACTCACAAGTTAACACATAAATAAGTAAACGGAAAGAACAACACATGAAAATATTCATCAGCAGTTGTTCGTTGACTGTTATCGATTGCTGGGTTTCATTGTTTCCGTCTTCTTCTTCTCAACTCCATTTAATTCCACAGCACACTATCAGCACTCATTAGCATACTAGTGATTTGTGTGTATTTCGGTCAACGTATATTGAACAATGGTTTGCATCTTGTGATTCCGTCAATAAAAGCATCACAATGATTTCCGAAGCGTCTTTAGGCTAGCAAATAATGAGGGAAGCAGCATCACTCAGTTTCGATTTATCAGGTACAAGTAAAAGAACTGTCATTCACACGAACATTGTGTACGATATCCTGAAATCGTTCCGTTGTTTCAGGACATTTGGATTCGAAGAAACATGCATAGAAGTGTACGTGATGCATTGTCTGTGATTTTCACATCTTAGAAATGAATCACGATCATTGAGTGTTGCTGGAGAAACTAATATGCATTGGAGAGGTATTGGTCAGAAACGGCCACAAATTAACTTCAAACTGCATTACAGTCATCATGTGAGTGATTAACCGACTGACGACTGACTGGATTGTGAGTGTGTACACTAAAATGAAAGATGATAATGATGATGTTAGTTGTGTAGGAGAACTTTTTCAATTAGTAAAATGATTTATGTGTGCTGCTTTGGGTGAAGAAGACACTTCATGAACTCTGTGAATGGTAATCGATCACATATTTGTATTCGAATCTCAATTCATCCTACATACAAATTAATCTGTGTTGGTGAAGATTTGATAAATGGCTCGCGAAATGAAATCTTTTGAAATTTCCTTCCAACTGATAAAATACAAGAAAATTATTCTTTGTTATTGACTGCAGTTGAAATTGATAGATCACCGTTATTGCTTTAAAACATTTCTAACAAAAGTTTTCCATATGTATGTAGAAAATCTAAAGAAATACAATGAAGATATATGTGACAATCATGCAGCCAGAAAAATGAAATGTAAGTAAATGCTAGGAATAAAAACTCACAAGTTAACACATTCATAAGAAAACAGAAAGAACAACACATGAAAATATTCATCAGCAGGTGTTTGTTGACTGTAATCGATTGCTGGGTTTCATTGTTTCCGTCTTCTTCTTCTCAACTCCATTTAATTCCACAGCACACTATCAGCACTCATTAGCATACTAGTGATTTGTGTGTATTTCGGTCAACGTATATTGAACAATGGTTTGCATCTTGTGATTCCGTCAATAAAAGCATCACAATGATTTCCGAAGCGTCTTTAGGCTAGCAAATAATGAGGGAAGCAGCATCACTCAATTTCGATTTATCAGGTACAAGTAAAAGAACTGTCATTCACACGAACATTGTGTACGATATCCTGAAATCGTTCCGTTGTTTCAGGACATTTGGATTCGAAGAAACATGCATAGAAGTGTACGTGATGCATTGTCTGTGATTTTCACATCTTAGAAATGAATCACGATCATTGAGTGTTGCTGGAGAAACTAATATGCATTGGAGAGGTATTGGTCAGAAACGGCCACAAATTAACTTCAAACTGCATTACAGTCATCATGTGAGTGATTCACCGACTGACGACTGACTGGATTGTGAGTGTGTACACTACAATGAAAGATGATAATGATGATGTTAGTTGTGTAGGAGAACTTTTCAATTAGTAAAATGTTAATGTGTGCTGCTTTGGGTGATAAAGACACTTCATGAACCCTGTGAATGGTAATCGATCACATATTTGTATTCGAATCTCAATTCATCCTACATACAAATTAATCTGTGTTGGTGAAGATTTGATAAATGGCTCGCGAAATGAAATCTTTTGAAATTTCCTTCCAACTGATAAAATACAAGAAAATTATTCTTTGTTATTGACTGCAGTTGAAATTGATAGATCACCGTTATTGCTTTAAAACATTTCTAACAAAAGTTTTCCATATGTATGTAGAAAATCTAAAGAAATACAATGAAGATATATGTGACAATCATGCAGCCAGAAAAATGAAATGTAAGTAAATGCTAGGAATAAAAACTCACAAGTTAACACATTCATAAGAAAACAGAAAGAACAACACATGAAAATATTCATCAGCAGGTGTTTGTTGACTGTAATCGATTGCTGGGTGTCATTGTTTCCGTCTTCTTCTTCTCAACTCCATTTAATTCCACAGCACACTATCAGCACTCATTAGCATACTAGTGATTTGTGTGTATTTCGGTCAACGTATATTGAACAATGGTTTGCATCTTGTGATTCCGTCAATAAAAGCATCACAATGATTTCCGAAGCGTCTTTAGGCTAGCAAATAATGAGGGAAGCAGCATCACTCAATTTCGATTTATCAGGTACAAGTAAAAGAACTGTCATTCACACGAACATTGTGTACGATATCCTGAAATCGTTCCGTTGTTTCAGGACATTTGGATTCGAAGAAACATGCATAGAAGTGTACGTGATGCATTGTCTGTGATTTTCACATCTTAGAAATGAATCACGATCATTGAGTGTTGCTGGAGAAACTAATATGCATTGGAGAGGTATTGGTCAGAAACGGCCACAAATTAACTTCAAACTGCATTACAGTCATCATGTGAGTGATTAACCGACTGACGACTGACTGGATTGTGAGTGTGTACACTACAATGAAAGATGATAATGATGATGTTAGTTGTGTAGGAGAACTTTTCAATTAGTAAAATGTTAATGTGTGCTGCTTTGGGTGATAAAGACACTTCATGAACCCTGTGAATGGTAATCGATCACATATTTGTATTCGAATCTCAATTCATCCTACATACAAATTAATCTGTGTTGGTGAAGATTTGATAAATGGCTCGCGAAATGAAATCTTTTGAAATTTCCTTCCAACTGATAAAATACAAGAAAATTATTCTTTGTTATTGACTGCAGTTGAAATTGATAGATCACCGTTATTGCTTTAAAACATTTCTAACAAAAGTTTTCCATATGTATGTAGAAAATTTAGAGCAATACAATGAAGATATCTGTGACAATCATGCAGCCAGAAAACAGAAATGTAAGCAAATGCAATCAATAAAAACTCACAAGTTAACACATTAATAAGTAAACGGAAAGAACAACACATGAAAATATTCATCAGCAGGTGTTCGTTGACTGTAATCGATTGCTGTGTTTCAGTGGTTCCGTCTTTTTCTTCTCAACTCCATTTAATTCCACAGCACACTATCAGCACTCATTAGCATACTAGTGATTTGTGTGTATTTCGGTCAACGTATATTGAACAATGGTTTGCATCTTGTGATTCCGTCAATAAAAGCATCACAATGATTTCCGAAGCGTCTTTAGGCTAGCAAATAATGAGGGAAGCAGCATCACTCAATTTCGATTTATCAGGTACAAGTAAAAGAACTGTCATTCACTAGAACATTGTGTTGGATATCCTGAAATCCTTCCGATGTTTCAGGACATTTGGATTCGAAGAAACATGCATAGAAGTGTACGTGATGCGTTGTCTGTGATTTTCACATCTTAGAAATGAATCACGATCCTTGAATGTTGCTGGAGAAACTAATATGCATTGGAGAGGTATTGGTCAGAAACGGTCACAAATTAACTTCAAACTGCATTACAGTCATCATGTGAGTGATTCACTGAATGACGACTGACTGGATTGTGAGTGTGTACACTACAATGAAAGATGATAATGTTGAGGTTAGTTGTGTAGAAGATGTTTTCCATCATTGAAAGAATAATGTGTGCTGCTGTGAACGATCACGACACTTGATGAAATCTGTGAATGGGTATCGACCTGAAATTTGTATTCGAATCTCAATTCATCTGACATACAAAAGTAATATGAGTTGGTCAGTTTTCGATATTTGTCTTTGGAAATCAAATATTGTTAAAATGGAAGAAAATTATTCGTTTTTGTTTATTAAATTTTAGTATTAATGATTATTATATTTTTATGTTATTATGTTTTTTTTGATGTCCTCCTCTTTTAGTTAATTCAAAGAATGTCACTGTTGTAATATGTGAAACGTATGTACCAGAGTTATATACATGTATGTTTTTCTATTTTGAATGATTTTCGATTTTAATCTTTTAGTCGTGATATTAATTTCGTTTCGTGTTTCTTCTCGTTACGCATATAAGGGTTATCGATTATTCGGATTCGTTGGCACAACTTCCACTTCCGAACTTCATTTTCTTACGCCAGACTGTGATTTCAGCTGTTATTGGCCTACTCGTCTAAATTTTATTCGTGTCTTGTGTTTTTGCATGAAGATAATCCCACCATATATCAACATTTATCAAATCCAATTCATATTTTGTGTCGATAAATCTGAATTCGTCTAGCGTCTGAAATGGCTTGTAAAAATGAGATTGCGTGAAATTTTGTTACAACTAAGAAATACAAGCAGGAATTTCCTTTTTACTGAATAGATTGTAAATTTCAAGATAATTTTTACATATTAATTAAAAGACATTTTTATTAATAATTTCACGTTTCTTCAGATAAACTAACAGATAAATCGTTCGAACACTGCGTCTTCTTCGTACCTGAATATCTTTTAAGTAATTTTATTCAAATGCTGTATGATTTTAATTGTAATCACTCGTGTACTTCATTTTTGTTTTCATACGCCACACATGAATTCCTACTCTATAGCCGATGATTGAGTTTCACTGCTTCTCTCTGATTCTTCTCAGCTTCATTTATTTTGATAGCATGCAGTAGCATACCAGTGGTTTGAGCTACTTAAAACAAACATAGATTGGATGCTAATTCGTATCTTGTGATTTCGTGATAAGAAACATCTAAACGAGATACTGATATAGATATTGATCGCTAGAAAACCAGCGAAACAAAATCATTCGATTTCGACTTATTAGTTACTAATAGAACATGAACATTTTCTAGGACATAATAAGTTAGTTTTTTGAATCTTTTTATCTGAAGAATTAATAGATCTGAAGGCGATGATTACCGACGCCGTACAATACGTGAATAATCGTGAAGAACTACTTCGTAAGCGGAGTTCATTTTCACTAATATTTGTGTATTAATCAGCCACGTGAATCTCAATAAAACCGCCGAAATTCTTCTCGTAAAACTTTTCTCTGATTCCTCAATTAATTTATATTTCGTAGAAATTTAAGTAATTCCAATTCCATATTTGTTCGATTTGATTTTATTCTTTTTAGTAAAGACTCAGATGTTAAATGATCTTTATGACGCAATCACCGCCAAAAATTCACCACGTAAGTATTTTTTCGAATTAGATACTCAAATTAATGACAAAAAATTCGGAGAGTCGATATGAGAGTAAACCGTTCTATTTTTAAGAGCACTTTCTAGTATTTCTCATTCAAGATCAATTGAGGTACACCGAAAACATCATAATATTCGCATAGAACTGTAATATCTACAAATTATATCGGCAACAACGATCAAATACATATTCATACTATCAGAATAATCCAGTAACCTTTCAAAAGTGTGAATAAAGGCACATAGCTGAAATATTTTATCAAGTAAAATATCCTTCTGTCTTCATTAGGTATAAGACCCGACTGTCTTTCCGAACAACGTTCTTTAACTGATAATCACTACTATATTACGAACGCACAAAATTTGATCATTGTATCTTTTCAACTGTATTATTTCTTACCAAAATTACATGCCTTCTGCCTACTTTATGAAGAAAGTAACACTTTCAAGTCTCATAAATAGAGTCCTTGACGGAAAAACTCTGACAATCGCAGTTTCAGACATATAATCATCTTGATTGCAACCGAAGATATCAATGAACACGGTAAAGTTCAGTTCTACGGAAGAGAAGTGCGTAGCGAAGCATTTGATAGGCACGATGGGAAACATAAACTCCGATGTTGCAATGGACTATAATGGACACGAAGACAGCATGAAAGGACATGGACTGAGAGAAAGGAACGAAACGGAGAGAGATTAGTAAACCTGTGTCACTTTACATTATCATACAGTGACGCTGGACTCAAACAGACCGCATTCCTGTCATCTGACGTTGGAAAGGTTCGGTAGAAGAATGACACTCATTCTGGAACTCACGTTCAAACTGAGATTATGCCCTAGTACTAAAAAACCTTTTACGGTTCTACATATTGATAAAAGAGTACAATCCTCCTACTTTACCCGGGCTGCCGGTCCCAAGCCCGGGTTGGACATGGGGTTGGCGACCGCATTCCGTCGAAATCTAACTTGTCACAAAACGCTAACCAGAAAAATAATCCAAACCACTTTAACTCTGCCTTGGGGGTCGGAAAAAGAATTATGACGTCGCGTGATGAAAGCCGAGTTCCCTCGAAAGTCACGTAGCTGATGCCTCTTTTAGCAACCAAAGCAACCATTTTTTTAGTTACATGGAACGTTCGTACATTGTGGGAGACTGGAAGACTATTTCAATTTGCGGCAGAAATGAAAAGATATAAGCTCGAGGTGCTCGGCATCCGTGAAACGCCTTAGACTCACGTAAGACAACTGAAACTGGCTTCAGGGAAACTGCTGTTATACTCTGGTCACGCAGAGGAAAATGCTTCACGTACACGAGGAGTTGCATTGTTGCTGTCCAAACAAGCACAAAAAGCACTGAAAGATTGAGAATCTCATCGACCCATGATCATTAAAGCATCCTTCGAAACAAAGAAAGAGGACATAACAGTGAACGTTATCCAATGTTATGCACCTACCAATGACTACAATGACGACGTTAAAGATCAATTCTACGAAAGACTGCAGTCAATCGTCGAGAAATGTTCACCAAAGGATTTGACGATTCTTATGGGATACCTGAATGCCAAGGTTGGAATGGACAACACTGGATATGAAGACATCATGTGACGTCAAGGACTGGGAGAAAGAAACGAAAATGGTGAGAGATTTGCAAACCTATGTGCCTTCAACAAACTGGTCATCGGTGGCACAATATTCCCGCACACACGCATAGACAAAGCCACATGGATTTCATCGGATCACACTACTCAAAACCAGATTGATCATATCTGTATCAACAAAACATTCAGAAGGACTATGGAGCGTGTGAGAACCAGGAGAGGAGCTGACATAGCCTCAGATCACCATTTGCTGATCGCCAAAATGAGACTGAAACTAAAGAAGCACTGGATAACGGGGCAGAAAACATCACACAAGTTTAATACGGCCTTTCTTCGGGATACTGTAAAGCTCAACGAATTCAGGATAGCCCTCACCGAAAGGTTCCAGGCCTTTCAGTATCTACTCAATGGAGAGGACGCAACATTGGAAAACAATTGGAAAGGGATCAAAGAGGCAATCACTTCAACATGCCACGAAGTTCTGGGTCACAAGAAGTACCATCAAAACGAATGGATCTCTGTTTATACTCTTGCAAAAATTGAATAAAGGAGGAACAAGAAGGCAGCAATCAATGTCAGACGAACAAGAGTTACCGCACAAGCTGCATACACAGAAGAAAGAAGGATATCTGATAAAAAAAACCGAAGAAAGGGGATCTCAGCAAGTGTGAGAACTACACATGGATCACTCTTCTTTCAATACCAGGCAAAGTCTTCAACAGGGTATTGTTAAACAGAATGAAGGACTTCGTAGACGCCCAACTTCGAGATCAATAGGCCAGATTTCGTAAGGATCGATCGTGTAATGACCAAATTGCTACATTACGGATCATTGTGGAACAATCAATTGAATGGAACTCACCACTTTACATCAACTTCATCGACTACGAGAAAGCATTCGATAGCGTGGATAGGAAAACACTATGGAGGCTTCTTCGACACTACGGTGTGCCTGAGAAAATAGTTAACATCATACGGAACTCTTATGATGGATTCAACTGCAAAATCGTGCACGAAGGACAGCTAACCGACTCTTTCGAGGTGAAGACCGGTGTCAGGCAAGGTTGCTTACTCTCACCCTTTCTCTTTCTCCTGGTCATCGACTGGATTATGAAGACGTAAACATCTGGAGGGAAGCACGATATCAACTGCACAGTTAGGACGCAGCTGGACGATCTGGACTTTGCAGATGACCTGGCTCTTCTATCGCACACTGAACAACAAATGCAAGAGAACACAACCAGTCTAGCAGCAGCCTCTGCAGCAGTAGGTCTCAACATACATAAAGGAAAAAGCGAAATTCTCCGATGCAACACAACATGCACCAATCAAATCACTCTTGATGGAGATGCCTTGGAGGACGTTAACACCTTTACATATCTGGGCAGCATCATCGACAACCAAGGTGGATCCGACGCAGATGTGAGGGCACGGATCGGCAAAGCAAGGGCTGCATTTCTACAGTTGAAAAATATCTGGAACTCCAAACAACTTTCAACCAAAACCAAAATCAGGATTTTCAATACAAATGTAAAGACAGTTCTACTGTATGGAGCGGAAACATGGAGAACTACCAAAGCCATCATCCAGAGGATACAAGTGTTTATTAACAACTGTCTACGCAAAATACGCAAAATATTCGTTGGCCAGACACGATCAGCAACAACGAACTGTGGGAGAGAACAAACGAGATTCCAGTGGAGGAGGAAATCAGGAAGAAGCGGTGGAGTTGGTGGATAGTACACACACTACGAAAAGCACCTGACTGCGTCACGAGACAAGCCCTCACATGGAACCCTCAAGGCAAAAGGAAAAGAGGAAGGCCAAGGAACACACTACGCCGAGAAATAGAGAAAGGTATGAGAGGAATGAACAAACGTTGAACAGAACCAGAGAGGGAAGCCCAGGACAGAGTTGGTTGGCGAAAACTGGTGGGCGGTCTATGCTTTATTAAGGGTAACAGACGTAAGTAAGTAAGTAAGTCCAGGTAAATAGAAAAATTAGACAGCCTTGGTAATGAGACCGCCCTCAAGGCACCTTGGAAGTTTGTCCAAAAGGCAGTGGAAAATGGTAGTGATATCAGTCAGCAACAACTCACTTGTGAAGTTTTATATCAGGCTGACTGATCACATAATTTCATTTTCAACCCATTCCTCAACAGGAAAGTATCCGTATGGGCTTACTGCCCTGACTGGATGCTGACGAAATATTTAATTTCACAAATTAACATGTTCGCAATAATTTCAGATTATTTTTTCTTACAGGTGGTGCACAGAGAGAACAGAACGGTGCTCTTGAACGTTTCTGACAACTGCATATTCTGCAACGATCTATTGAGTAATATTTAACTTTTTGCAACCGTACGATTAATGAATTTTCACATTTTAATATAATCCACAATTACTACTTTCAATCTGAGCCTTCTGTGCATTATTCTACCTCAATAAATTCGGAGATAACACATTACCAGCTTACTAGCTCAAGTGAAAATTATCTTTATCAGTAAATGCAAATTGAATTAGTAGTACACATAATGAGAAATCTCAACATATAGGATCGCGGTATCAGGAGATTACAATAAATCTTCAAAAGTTATTTTGGAAGAATCATATCTCTAGGAAAATAACATAGAATTATGATTTCAGAAAAGATCAATCGATCGATATATTTCTCATTATACATATTTCCTGTTTCATGAATGAATTCCGTAAACTGGGCGAGATTGGTTCATCACCTTGTAAACATTCGTCAAGATTCATCCTAAAAATGGTTAAGCCAAATTTCATTTGATAAGTTGAACAAAAATGAAGTGAACCATTTGTGTGAATTTTTCATGTACAATAGGGAAGCTGTAGTTGCGCTCATTTGTTAGGTCGGAATTGTATATCGCAGTTTCAGAGATGTTGCTTGGACACTAAATATATGTACAAATGAGAGCTTTAGTTTATCACGACTTTTATCGTCAGATAAACGTGAGCGCGATGCACTGATATAACTGCAAGGCACTCACTTGAAAGTCTTTAGATGTCAATTTTTAAATCGTTTTTCCATAAGTTTTATCAATCAGTTGTGATAAAATCAAAAAATGCTACGATCAGAGACTGAATTTTCACCAAGTGAAAAATGTGAACGAAACGAATTTCGCTGATATTGGCATTATGGAGGATTGCACAAAATATCCACCATTTTGACCATGATAAGTATTAACGATATCTGCGATTTTCATTTCTCATCGAAGGGTTGTTTGACCTTCATGTTATTTGGTGAATACAATGACTATCACATTTACATTTTCAACATCTATGAATGAATAAATGCGCATTCAGTCTGCTAAAATTTCTGGGTTTAAATTAAGTTGAAAGTCACAGAGCACTAACAATTACTGAACATAGAACATATAGAATGAAAAACATGGACAGAAATGACAACCTATCTAATGAAATTCATCTGTGATTCCGATTGTTTACACCAAGTACTCTTGACGAAAAAATATTACACAGATGATGAAATCTTTTGAATAATATCCACAGACAGAATGTTGATAAACAAGTCAAATGACATAACAAAAAATCAGTCCAGGAAGGGATTGTGTGCGCAGATTAATTTCAGGCTAAACCAGCTAGTATTTCCATAATTCGAAAAAAAATTGTAAGCAACAATAATTATTGAATCCGAATATCACTAAATCGAATTCATCACAAACTGCCTTTGCCCAGAATATATCAGTTGTGTTGAAATCGCACACATATGTGCAGACATCACTGTAACACCACACAATACCTTGATTTGGGTGAAAGTTTGTAATGCTCATTTTATCAGAACTGTCAATTAGATTGTTTATGAATTACTAACAGAATTTGGATTCAGGATACGAAATTATAGATAACAAACTGGCTGACATAAATGAACAACATATCAGTTTTGCTTATTATTGAATAAAAAATCTTACTTATGAACAAAATAATTAAAATAAAATAAGTAAAACGGTATTCAACTACAATGCGGTTAAGTATATGTATTAATGTACTTTTATATAATCGAAGCTGAAATTTTCCGAAAAGGTGATTGGATGAAGGTACTTCGACAACGTTAAAGCATTTGAAACGTTTTCATCAGTTTCAAATATTGGTGTCTAATTCTTAAAATAATAGAAACTGTTCAAGATTGATGATGATAAATAAATTGTTTTACTGAAAACTTCAGTAGTACAACTAATCACTAATACGTTAGGATTATTGAAGTAAATTGGTTTGAGCATAATATCATATGCAACCATTATGAGGTTAAACTTCATCCAGGGAGCACTGACTCAGAAACCAATTGAATGCAATATGGTTTCGTTTGACGTTTATTACATATTTGTATAATGATTTACCCACGTGTTGATTATTGGTTTGTTATACTCTAATTATAGACTATAATATTTACAGTATGAGTTATCAACCTGTGTAATGCATAACACAGCGTTGTGTAAAATTCTCTAACAGACTTGGTTATACCCCTTGAATTTTTCTATCTGGAAAAAGTAAATATTTTTAAGACAGACATTCAATCGTTTGTCTGCAACTGTATCCGAGCATCGTTAATATAGTTTGACCCGCCTTCAGTATGACGAGGGTCTGTTGTGAAGTGAGAGAAATAGTCCAAATGCCTGCACTCTCGTGGTGAGTAGCAGTCAGACTTGGTATGCAGAGCATACGCTAGAGGCTTACTGTCGGTGAATGAGGTGAAGTTGCGACCTTATATTGCGGGTCAGAAATGTTTGCTGGTAAAGTAGGCTGCTTGCGTTTCTCGAACAAACGAAGACTAAAAGGAGTCGCGATAGCAGTTTTCTAGATATCTTCAAGAGGGACTGGCATCTGATGATATGCCCTTACCAGACTGATCTTAGAAAAAACAGTCATGCCCTTCAGTGATGCCATAAATTAGTGTGCGTGTGGGATGGGTTAGCTATCAAAAAGTGTAGCTACGTTTATTGCTCAGTATTCAACGCATGGTGACCAACTAACCCTATCCTTTTCGCAAACCATGTGGAGGGGTGAGGCGCACGAGCCGTTATTAGGACGATTATTGCTAGCAGCTAGTAAATTGTTGAACTCACGTTTAGCTCATTTGTGCGGTGCTAGCCGCCGAGATTTTTATCGTGACTGCTGGTCCACGGATGACAATGTGATGTACCACACGATTGGTCACTAATAGGATCTCCTTGAGAGGTTTATTCAGATGAATTTCTTCAACAAAGCGTGGAATATATGCTCACGCGAATGAAAAACGTGGGTGATTCGGTTTAAGCTCTAAAGCTTTCGAATTTATTGTTTGACGAAGCATTGATTAGCTGCAGCCTATGCGAATCGACTAGTCACACACAGTGCTGTAGGAAATCCATACCGATTATAACTGTGGGAATATCAACAATGACGAACATCAACAGATAATATCGTCGATTGCTCAGGTTAACCATAAGCTGTCGTGCACCGTAGGTGGGAATGACTGAGGCATTCGCAGCGCGTATTTGAAGCATCGTTGCCTGGGACTTGCTCCTGCAAATCAGTACGACAGAAACTTGGACACCTGTGTCTACTAGATACCTAGAGTTAGTATGTTAACCATACAGGCGAAATAAGCGATTAACCTGAGGTGAATGACTGGCGAGTACGCCTGCATTTACTCTCTTACATAGGTGTTTGCTACCGCGTACGAGCAGAGGGCTGAAGAATGGAGGGCGTTGTGCACGAAAGTACCGTAGAACCAGCAAAAGCCAGTGGTCGATTGCGAAGCTGCGTTTTGACGTTGACCAGATGCCCGCTTCGGGCGAGTAGCTAGAGCTTTACATAATTGTTGAGGAAGTAAGATCCCCGAAACACGCTTGATGAATTCCTTATTTCGGTTTCCACGTTTGCCAGGATCGGCTGATCAGTTAACCTTGAGATTTCAATTCCCACCAGGAAAATTGATGGCTGTGATTGGCTGTTGTGTGTTTGAGTGTGCTATGTTCGCAACTGTCCCAAGGACGTTTCTATGATCTATAAATAAATTAGAGTTGTATACTTGATTGTACTGTGATTGCTGGGCGTTTGTAGAATATACTTTCTACGCATACAAA